>CAUYSK010044740.1:0-71248 GCA_963575035.1 Avahi laniger | reverse complement strand
TCTCACTGTTGCTCAGGTTGGTCTTGAACTCCTGAGCTCAAGCGATCCTCCTGTCTTGGCCTCCCAGAAAAATTCTGAGATCCTTAAGCTGTAGCAGGCATTCTTAAAACAAATCTCAACAAAATCTGTGAGGAGGAACTATTATCTACATTTTACAGATGAGAAAATTGAGATCTGGAGACTAGCCCATGATTACACATAGCTAGTGAATGGCAGAGCCCAGAACACAAACTATGACACAGGCCTACTGATTTTTTATGGATAACATGCATCATCCTTTTTTACTAATATATTATACACCTTGAAGTTACAAAAATTGAAATTAAAAAGATGGACTGAAGATGAACTAAACAATACTTAAAAATAATTTTTACTTATTAACAGTACAAAAATTATTTGTTCTCACAAAAACTGTCAGTAGTAGAGTATTTTTAGTAAAAGCAATTGAGTTCAATATATCAAATATACTTAGATTGTCCTTGTTTTTCTTCCTCTTCGTTAATCTGGCAAAAAGATCTTTTCTAGTAGTAGGGATAGAGTGAGCTCTGCACTTAAAAAATTAATTTGAACTTATATTATTATTAGTATGATCTTCTTCTTCTTCTTCTTTTTTTGAGACAGTGTTTTGCTCTGTTGCCCAGGTTGGAATGCAGTGATGTGATCATAGTTCATTGCAGCCTTGAACTCCTGGGTTCAAGGGATCTCTTGCCTCAGCCTCCTGAGTAGCTGGGACTATAGGCACGTGCCATCATGCCTGGCTAGTTAATTTTTTTGTAGAGATGGGGTCTTGCTCTGTTGTCCAGGCTGGTCTTGAACTCCTGGCCTTAAGCTATCCTACCACCTTGCCCTCCCATAGTACTAGGATTATAGTTGTGAGCCACTGCACCCAGCCCTTAGTATGATCTTAAAGTCTTAAGTCATATATTAGTTCCTTATGTAAAAATAAGTTCAGCTAAAACAGCTGAAATCAGATGATATAATCAACAAATCCACTCACCAGGCACAGTCTGCAATAATTTATGGTATCCTGAGAGCAAAGGGACAAGTGAGGGCACCCAGTCATCCATCAGGGAAAGGGAGGGTGGCAGGATCAATATATGCATTACATGTTAAATGTAACAATCTTGCTTTTATCTTTTTAGATAACAATAAATGTAAAAAGAAAGTCTCATACCCCTCTGTAGAGTATGTGTACTTTGCTTTGAAGGCCGCTGGGCTGTCCCATCTACTGTAACAATTCAATCACACCATGACACAATGGACTAACTCCAGCTCCTCTGGATATTTCAGTCTCTGCCAACCCTGGGTCATCACCATTCTAGTCCCTTTCCCAGCTCCTCCTCTGGCACGGGCAGAAAGCATGCCGGAATGCCCCTCCTGCACTCGTTTCCATTCAGCTCCACCTGCCACACTGCCCAGTGGAAAACACCCAGACAGCTAGTAATTACACATAGAAGGGACCTAACCTGAACTGAAATATATACACCATAGCTCTCCAAAGAAGCAACAGGTGTACACAAGTATGACTCCGTTAATAGATCCAGCCCCTCTGCAATAGCAGAAAGGAGCTCAGTTGTCCACAGGATGTTTGCATTCAGATGGATGAGGCGTTCTGGGGTCTTCAAGTCCAGTGGGGTTTTCTATAGCTACTACAGAGAACCTTTGTGGTGGTTTCCTCAGAATCACCAAGGTTAACTTCAACTTTCTACCCTTGAGACAGTTTTATAGCAGGGTGTCTGGTAGAGACAGAACTTTCCTTCTCTTTGTTTGTGAGTGGGACAACGTCTGTTTGGGAGTGGCTGGCAGTTTTATCTTTCTGGAGATGGAGACTGACTTCCCAGCAGACTTCCTTTATTTTGGAAAAATTAGTGAAATGTATTGCTTAGATTTGCAAATATAAAGCATCCATTGTTTCTCAGAGAAAACATGGAAGTCATCAAAAATCTGAATGTGGGGCAGTTGGTTAACCTATTACATGATCTTTGCAGTACAGTGAATATACTGTGGCTGTAACAGGACTGTTCTCTGGGTGAGGTAGATTAATGTAGTCCTCCCCGCCCCCCGAATATGGAACTAGGTTAAAAGTTTGGGGTTCTGCTTATGGTGCTATTTAATGTTGAGGAACTCAGCTACTGGGAAAATACAGAATTAGTTATTATGACTGCCTTATCTGGGGCATGGAAGTCACCCTGTAGTTTGATAAAATGTTTTCTGCCTAAAGGAATATGAGGACTATGCTAGGGTGGAAAATGAGGACTCACTGCTCACACTCACGCAAAAGAATTGGGAGCCGGGACATGGAAGACTTGGAAGGCCAGGAGAGTCTCGTGGATGGGGTTAAGCTCTTCCCATAACCTGGAAGTCTGCTGGGCTAGGATGGGATCCTGGGAATAGGTCCCATTATGTGGACCCCAAGAGTGACTTCCGTTGCTTTTGTTACCCTGAAAGCATTAGGTGAAAACCTGGTGTCAGCTGTGGTCTGGGTGGTTAAGGAGCTAGCCTGTTTCAAAATGTATCTAGGATTTTGTTTTTATTCAGGTATGGTGAAGCCAACAGATCAGGAGATGATTGTCATTAAAAAATAGTTTTTCACTCACAGTTCCCAACAGGAGGGGGAACATGGGGAAGGGCCCCATGGTCACGGGGGGGGGGGGGAAGCACCAAGGTCTGTGGTTGGGAGTGAGCAGGAGGAAGGGGAAGGTGTGGGTGGGGGCCTGCCCTGTGGTTTTGCCGGGAGGAATAAGTTAGGTGGGGTAAGCAGGCCAGGCAGGTTTAGGATTGGTTAGTTGAAACAATTTCAGTGGGCTCTGAGGTGTAGAGGCTGTCCAAGTTGTCTGCTATCTGACCCTAGGGTGAGTAGGACAAAGGAATAGTGGTTCAACCTGTAGGAGCTCAATAAAGAAGGTAATTGCTGAGTTTGAGCTCCTGATTGGTTGGTTTGCGTAGGAAAGGTGAGCTCACAGGGGAGTTATTTGCTGTCTCTAGGAATTAACTAGCCCTGAGAGGGGAAGTCTGTCCAGGATCAGCAAGGCCCCAAATGACAGAGCATCAAGAATACAGAATATAAGATCATTTCACATTGAATATATGTATTAAAACATCACACTGTACCCCATAAAAGCAAAGGAGAAAAAACACAGGATGCTATAAGATTGTATAAAAAGGATGCTTGATAGTTAATCTAGATTAAGTGGCCAGGAAAGTTTTTTCTGAGGGAGGCATATTTGAGTTGCAATCTTGTATTCTTAAGCAGGCTGGGGAGGATATTTCTGGAAAAAGGAACATTATTATCAGAGCAAATGTCCAAGACAGGAGAAACCATAATGCATTGATACAATTAAATATGGCTGAAGCACAGAGAGCCAGGAGCTAAATACCTTTTTTAGCTTCATTTTTCCTGACTTGGCTGGTTTTCTGTATCCTCTAAACAAGGGATTTGGGAGTTCCTACTTCAATCACTGAAACTCCATGGCTTAGATAAATTATTGTAATGAAAACATGGATGGCACTAATTTAAGCAAAACACAGACTCAAATTATAGTTCTGTTGCTTAGCTATAGGGATACATTCTGAGAAATACATCATTAGGCGATTTCATCATTGTGTGAACATCACAGAGTGTACTTATTACACAAACCTGGCTGGTATAGCCTACTGCACACCTAGGCTATATGGAACAGCCTATTGTGCCTAGGCTACAAACCTGTACAGCATGTTATTACACGAAAACTGTAGACAATTGTAACACAATAGTAAGTGTTTGCATACCCAAACATATCGAAACATACAAAAGGTACAGTAAAAATATGGTATTATAATCTTTTGGGATCACATAAGCAGTCTGTCTTTGACTGAAATGTCGTCATGTGGCTCATGACAGTATATGTATCACCTCAATTATATAGATCGTCCCCTTGAGTATCCATTTTTCCCTAATTGTTTCTTCTCCCCATGAAATTTTAATACTACAAATATACTGTATATCTGCTTATGTATTGCACATATAGATGTGCTTTGCACATAAAAAGAGTAAGATTTTTTTCCCCATCAAGAATCACTTTTCATCTTCTTGGGGGCAATATTGCTCTCTTCCAGAGTACATGCAGTATACCCTTCACCCAGCCTCCTTTAATTTAACATGTTTCATAACTGTGTAGTACAACTAATAAAACTAGTAAATTAACCTTGACACATTATTAATTAACTACAGATTTTATTCATATTTCACAAGTTTCACCACTAATGTCCCTTTCCTGTGTCAGGATCTAATCCAGGATCCCACACTGCATTTAGTGATCAAGTCTTCTTAATTTTCTCTAATCTGAGACAGTTCCTCAGTCTTTCCTGACCTTGATACTTTTGAAGAATACTGCTCAGTTACTTGTAAAGTGTCCTTCAGTTTGGATTTTTCTGCTATCTTCTCATGATTATGTTCAGATTATGTATTATTGAAAAGAATTACATAGAGATGATGGGTCCTTCTCATCTCAAAGAGTAAATGATGATGATCTGTCTTATTTCTATTGATGTTAACCTTCATCATTTGGTTCACGTGGTATTTTTCAGATTTCACCACTATAAAGTTACCACGTTTTCTTTTTAATTAATAAATATTTCTTTGGGGGGATATTTTGAGACTATGTAAATGTCCTGTTTCTCCTTAAACTTTCACCTATGAATTTTGGCATCCATTAGTGAATGTTGCTTGTAAAAATTATTATTGTGTTGTTCTAATAGTAATTTTCTATTTCCCTCATTGCCTCTATGTTTATTAATTGGAATTATTCTTTAAGGAAGAGTATGTTTTCTACCCCAATTTATTTATTTATTCAGTTATTTATTTATATCTGTAGAGACCCAGTGATATTTATTTTATTTCTTGGTTTATAATCCAGTACTATTTCTATTTATTTTCTTGCTCAAATGGCTTTGGATGTTGGGAGCTCTTTCACATTGAGTCCTGTGCCCTTTGATATGTCCTCATCCTCCCTGAGCACTTTTCAGCATTACAATTTGCTCCAGGATCAACTAGTATTTTCTCTGTCTCAGCCTCAAATCAACCATGGTTCATCAATGAACTGTGGTTCTTCAATGAACCATAGTTCCTTTTATCGGATACCTTACTAGTACAGCCTGATATACGCAGATGGTAGTTAGAAACCAAAATCTGGGTATTAGGTGTATTGTTTGCTGCTGGGGTGTCACTTTTTCTAAGCCCTCTCAGTCGACAGAGCTAGGAAATATATTTGTGGATACTAACTTTTATACGCGTGCATCTATACTTATTTCTATATCTGTGACTCCAATTCAGCACCAAAAGATTCATTCTAGCCTTCCTCCTTTCCTCATCTATAACTTCATTTTTTGATAATAAGAAATCTGATTCTCATCACCTATAATATATTTACATGTTTGCTCCATCCTACTATTGTAGGATTATCCGCACTATTTTCCAAAGTTACTTCAATCATCTCCTTTTTACCCCCTCCCTTCAGTTTGGTTATATGATTAATTTTATTTGATTTGTTTATTATGGTCAGGTTCATTCATCATGTCTACCTTCCATCTTGGATTCCCTTTTCTTCCCCACATCTTGATTGATTTTTTAAAAAATTTCTTATTCCTTGTTGAAAAGCCACATCTTGTCATATATTGTTCATCTTTTCTCTGCTTTCATTAGCATATCAATAATGATAATTTCTGGGTCTGCTTCAATTGATCATTTTTTCTGTTGAATTTCAGTATCCTTTTCCTGTGCCTTCAGTAGCCTTTATTGTGTGCTGGACATTGTGGATAATAGATTGCAGAGATTCTGGGTTATGTTAAATTATTAGAGAATCACTTTGATCCTGTCAAGCCTTAGTTTCAGGCCTTGTTAGGACAGACCTATTTTATCTTTGCCCTTACTCCTAGGATGTGGTCCCTGCCCTAGGGTGAGATCTTTCTAGGGTCTTAACTGAAAGCTTGAGGTGTTCGTTAAGTTCTTACAATGTTTCCCCAGTAATGTGTGAACTCTGATATTTCTGCCTGGTTATCAGCCACTTAGCAGATGTTACTTCCTGGGCTTGCTGCAGTCTCTCCCTGCAATTGCGCAACTTTGGATTTGGCCAAGTATCTGAGAGAAATTATATACATTCATGTACCACATAATGACATTTTGGCCAATGACCCGCAATGGTCCCATAAGATTATACTGAATAATGATAATAAACAACTATGTTACTGGTTTATGTATTTACTATACTATACTTTTTATTGTTATTTTCTTTTTTCTTTTTGTCTTTATGTTTTTTGCTTTGTTTTTTTAATTTTTCCTTTTTTATTGTTAGAGTATATTCCTTCTACTTACATATAAAAAAATTAACTGTAAGAAAGCCTCAGGCGGGTCCTTCAGGAGATATTCTAGAAGAAACATTATTTTCATAGGAGATGACAGCGTTGCCCCCAAAGACCTTCTATTGGGACAAGATGTGGAGTTGGAAGACAGTGATATTGATGACCCTGACCCTGTGTAGGCCTAGGTTTATATGTAAGTTTGCATCTTAGTTTTAACAAAAAAGTTCAAAAAGTAAAAAATACATTAAAAAAATTTAAAACATAGAAAGCTTATAGAATAAGGATATAAAGAAAGGAAATATTTTTGTATAGCTGTTCAATGTGTTTGTGTTTTAAGCTAAATATTATAAAAACATCAAAAAGTTAAAAAAATTAAAAGTTTATGAAGCAAAAGTTACAGTAAGCTAAGGTTAATTTATTATCGATGAAAGAAAAATATAGTTTTTATAAGTTTAGTGTATCCTAAGTGTAAAGTGTTCATAAAGTCTACAGTCGTGTACAGTAGTGTCCTAGGGCTTGGCCTTCATATTCACTCACCTCGGACTCACTGATTGAACTTCCAGTCCTATATGCTCTGTCTATTTGTAAGTGAGCTCTACAGGTGCACCATTTTAAATTTTTTATATCTTAGTTTCACTGTATCTAGTCTATATTTAGATATGTTTAGATACACAAATACTTACCATTGTGTTACAATTGCCTACAGTATTCAGTCCAGTAACATGATGTACAGGTTTGTAGCTGAGCTGCAATGGGCTATACCATATAGCCTACGTGTGTAGCAGGCTATACCTTCCAGATTTGTGTATGTACACTCTGTGATGTTTGTGTAATGGCAAAACTGCTTAATGACACATTTCTCAGAATGTACCCCTGCCGCTAAGCAGTGATGCGTGACTGTAGCTTTCCACTGGTTTCCTACTGTCTGTTACTCTCCCCTCTGCCCTTCGAGATTCCTGCAGTCTTAGCACCCTCTAGCTCTTACCTTTCTTTCTCTGCTTGGACTGTTTTTTCTTGTAGAGCAGTTTGAAAAATATCTTCAGAGAGAAAACCAGGATGAATGTGGGCTTTGACTCCTTTGTTTCCTAAGGGATCTTAGCCTCGCAGTGATTACCATTCAATGCCTGAACATAATTCTTTTGTATATTTTCTTCAGTTTTATGGTTTTCAGTGGGAGTGTAAGTTTGACACTTGCTACTATATCATGACTTACTTTTTTTTTTAAATAAGAAAGCTTGTAGACTCATAGGATTTCAGTTATTCTGTCAAGCAGGTGGGAAAAGAGAAACATGCCAGTGACCTTTATCTGATTTAACTTAGAACTCTTATGAAGATTTATATAGTTATTATACAGAGTTTTCAATAACATCATTACTATCAGAATAAAAATTATCAACTAAGGCAACCAATCAAAATTGCAAGTTTCTTTTGGTGGCAATTTTTGTGTCTAGAATCTTCATAATCTTGTAAGATCTTTTTATTGAAACAACACTTCCAAGATCTAATCTATATTAAGAAAAAATGGTCTAAAGACTGATGAAGAGTTACGTAAACCTCCATATTGCACAGGAAAACAAGACCGATACCCTTTGGAAGTTCTCAATGTAATGCCTTATCCAATTGGACTTTTTCATCTCCTTTATAATGCAAAAAACACATCTTTTTTTTTTTTTTTTATTTTTTTAGTGCTATAGGGTGAAGGACATTAACTCCTTTCTTGGGATGATTTATTTGGTTGTGAAGATTTGCAGTTTTAGAGCCAGATTCTGAAATTTTGTTCACTGGTGTTACAAGCAAAAATCAGGCATGTAGAACTCAAATTTACTAGAGAAATGGAAAAAGGACTACAGATTTTTTATTTGATGACAGTGAATTAACTGGACATGTCACATCTATAATGTTAAGGTGGTTTTAAAGAGTTTGCATGTGGTTTTGTGACTAAATCCTCCTCCTCATTCCTCACTGGCAGACAGCATGTAGATCAAACATCATGATCCCCTCTAGGATTGTGAGGATGAAGCTCCATGTATAACATTTGAATTAATTATAGTCTAAGTAACCAAGACACTACATTAACCAAAACATATTCTGCTGCTTCACTTTTAGGAAAAAAAGAAGCAAATGATACCAAGACACGCTCATAAAGGAGATCTAATCATCAGATGTGTATGGACGAAAATACAGGTACAAATGAATCTCTTATAGCCTTTCGGGTCTGTATCTAAATCATTGCATAATGATTACTAGTATTCAAAATGTCACAGTAGAATCTAGAATCAGCAAAAGACTGAGCAATCAAACCTTTCAATGACAGTTAAACACTTTTTATTAATATGTCCAGGTGTCTCACAGTATTCTAGGTTTGGGGAGTAGAAATGTGAAAAAATATTTTTTTCTCTGCCAGTGAAACATTTCCAGAGAATTACCCACTCTGCTTATCCATCTATTGTCATGCTATGGCCCCTGTCAATACTTGAAACTACTCCATCAGTCAAATAGTGCAAACATCTAGCATCTCATTTGTAAACTTCCTTTCTTTCAACGTGCCCTAAGTACCCTACTACAGCTGTTCTTTCATTAGGTGCTCCTAGTTGACTTCCCCTTCTGTCTCCCCATCCATTCATTAATCCATTCACCTGTCTATTCATCAATTACCCTTTTCTACCTTCCATTTTCTTCATATTACTGATAGATTCTAAGATTCACCACTTTAATTATTCTCTTGCAAATTGTCTGGCACATCCCAACCTTGGACGAACCTATTTTCTCCATGTCTACACCCAGGCTTCTGAGAACAACTGGAGAAAAACACAATGGAGTAGATTCATCCCACTACAAATTAATGGTCAGTGACCTCAACTGGGCCCTTAAAACTGCATGGTAGCCTAGTCTCCAAATTTCTGCAATCTCTCTTAAATCTGTCCTAGTCTTCTCAAATCTCCAACTCTCTCATTCTCAGCTGGTAACCTTGCCTCCCATGTCACTGGGAAAATGCAAGCTATTAGATGGGAACTTCACACAGCCAACTGTCTTCCCTCTTCTAACAAAGGCCAACCATTTCATGTGTGCTCTGCAGTCTGTCTCAGGTTTTCCTCAGTAATGTTATTTCCTCTCTTTCCAATTATATTTCGGTTTCTCCCTCTCTACTAGACCGTTCCCATCAGCACTCATGCATGCTCTCTTTTGTCGTATTATCACAGACAGACCAACAAACCAAGCAATCCTCTAACTTCCCACCCCCCACCCTCCGCAAGCCACATACTTCTCTACCTATCGCCACTCTCCTCCTTCTATAGTCAAACTTTTGGGCTGAGTTTCCTGTATAGTTTCTCTCTCTAAATCTTTAGTTGCTATTCCTGCACAAAGCCTCGAATCTAACTTCTGTTTCAACCACTCCATGGGAACAACTCTTGCTAAAGTCACCAATAATTTCCATATCACGTAATCAAATGTAGTCTTATAGCCCTCGTATCACACCACCTCTCAGAATCATTCTACAAAGTTGACCACTTTTGAAAGACTCCTTTCCTTTGGTTCCCATGACATCACCTGCTCCTAGTTTCTCTCCTACTTCTCCAACTCTTTATCCTTGGCCAGTTACTTCCTTAACCTGTGAATATGGGACTTCTCCAATGCTCATAGTCTCTTCTCATTCTGCCACTGAGGAAACCCCACCCACCCTGATGGATTTAGTTTCCACCTATACTCCAACAACTTTAAATTCTATCTCCATCCAGACTTCTCTGAACTGTCCAGGTGACATCTCCACCTAGATGCCTTCAAACACCTCGACTTGAATGCATCTAAAACTGAACTCATGCTTTTGTCTTTTCCCCTAAACCTTCTTTTTCTCCAGTAGATACTGCCACCACTCACCTAGTTGCTCAAATGATATACCTTGGATTCACCCTTGACCCCTCCTGTGTACCACTCCTTATGTGCAATCAATCACCAAGTCTTGTTGACTCTTCTGTAGGAACAGTTTGTCACCACCATCATTAATCACATGGCCTCCTGGAATAACCTTCTAATAGATCTTCTTGCTGTCATGAGCTTCTTCCATCCATTTTTCCAAAGTTATAGAAGTGAGCTTACAAAAGTGCCCGTATGATTATGACACATTCCTACTTACTATCCTTCAGTGGCTTCCGCTCCCTTTTAGTATTGTGTGAGCTACTGAGCATGTCAGGTCATAACTCAGTCTCTGATTTCCTCTCCAGCCCATCCTGATCCACTTTCCTTCTTACATACAATGTTGGAGCTATACTTGCCTTGTGCTAGGTCCTCAAAGGCACCCCCCACACACTCAGAGCTCTCTGTCTCAAACATTCTAGGCCTACTCCTCTCTCTGCTGCCGTAATTTTGACTCACTCTTCAGCGTCTTTCCTCCAAGAAGCCTTCCCTGATCTTTCATCCTGGTTAAAGTCCTTATTCTATATGAACTCACTGCCCACTGGAATTTTCCTTCAAGGCACTAATTACAGCTCTAATTAAACAATTACTTCTGAAGATGGTACTTGTTTAATGTCTGTCCTCTTTGCTAGAATGTGCACTCCCTGAAGCCAGAGTCTTTGTTCATTGTTATGTTGTCAGGATCTAACACTGTGTTTGGCTCATCATATGTGCTCAGCAACTGCTGTTTTCAATGGATCAACGATTTCAATATAAATATGGTAAATATAAAATGGAGGCATATAGATTGCAAAATGAAACAAAGATAAGTGACATTTCATCCAACTGAGGAAATCTACCAGTGTAACTGCTATCAGGTGACTTGGATGATGGTCTTGGACACAAAATTTGGGAAAAGGGATGGTCAGAAATCCAGTGCTTACTTCAGCAGTGTCTCCATTCTGGCCTCTTTGTCTCTCCAAGACTGGCACCCTTGGAAAACCCAAGGCAGCTTAGTAGTTAACAGTATCCACTAGTTGTAGGCAGAGCAATACAAATCAGCCCCTCAGGCAATCTGAGTTCTCTTCTTGTATTCCCCGCTATGACCACAGACCAAATTAGCATTTATTTTTCTGTAAAACAGTGTAGTCTGGAAGATTGGCTGCCTTCCCCGTCATTCAGGAAAGAATTATGAGAGAGAGGATTTGTTTAATATACATGTGTACATTCAAAACCCCATCATTTTCATAGGGAGAAACATACAATCCTTATTTCTTACAACACAAACACTGGATTAAGAAATGATTATAAAACCTAGCACACCTTGAAATAATGCTTTCTTTAGAGAGACTGTTTTATGCTAAAACCTTAAATGCTAAAGTAGCCCTACTGGGAATTGGACAAAAGCAGTCTGAGTCCTACATAACATCCCAGGGAACAGAAGCACCTGGGGACTTTTCACACACTTCAATCCAATCAGGGTCAGCAGTCATTCATTGAATGGATTGTGCAGCAAAACCCTGAGGATTCAGACAGAAACCCTGTTCTCAAGGAGCTTGTCACAGGTATACAGCTACATTATTAATAATGTGGTCCATAAGTAGAAGTATGTGTAAGTTATAGAGATAGCCCAGAGGAAGGATAATTCCTTTGACAAGGTAAGATCTAAGCTGAGTTGTTAAGGATGAATAGGTTTTCACCACTCAAACATGATGGGGAAAAGGCATTCCAGGCAAAGGGAACAGCATGCTCAAAGGTGCATCCTTTGATCCCAGGATAATGCTTCTGTCCCATGCCAGCGAGGGATGGTGTGAGAGGTGAAGGGCAGGTGGACAGGGACCAATCACAAAGGCTGTTATGTGCCATATTAATTGAGAAGCAAGGACTTGATTCTGCAACTGATGGAACACTTGCAGTTTATAAGTAAGGGCAGATACGACAAATTTTGCACTCTCTCCATGGCCACGTGGAGGACAGACTGGAGAAACATGAGTCTAGAGCCAGGGCTAGCCAATGGGAAAGTAGGGAGATCAGCTGCACTCTCTTGACCTCACAGCCTGTATAAAATTGTGGGATTATTCATCCACATACAATTCCAGTGTTACTTTGTTCATGAAGCACATACTGTATCCTAGGTATAAGAAAATGAAGGATATCATTTAAATAACATTCAGAAAACTACTGTACTTCTTGTATGCTTATCTGGCCCTGCTAGAACAGACAAGGTTTTTACTCCTGAAATATTTGCTAAATATTATGTGTGCTAAGGTCACCAACCTTAGGTCACACTTGTTCCGTTCCCTAGAATAGCCAAAGCCAGGTAGAGTTTGTTCATCAGGAAGCTCTTGCACAGCTTCATGAAATAGTTGTCTGTGGGCAGTGTGGTTCTTGGACCACTTTGGTTTGTCCTTGTTGCCTAAAATAAAGCAAAGCAATGAGGGCATTTAACATGGCTTTATTTTGTGTCCCCACATGGACTATTAACTCCAAGGTAAGTAATTAGGGCTCTTATTCTGTTATGTTTTTCATGGTCTTGGCAAGTCCCCACATCAGTGTTAGATTTTGGCATCTTGCTGTTCTCTGTGGAAAAGCACCCTGATTCCAAATAAATATGTATATGGGATTTTTCATTACCTGGCATTGGTTTGTCACCAACAATCTACTGTTCAACATTCATTGCACGAATTTGTAAATATAGTCATTGCCAAGGAGACAAATGGATAAACAAGGACAAATGGATAACAATATCCTTTGAGATAGCATGTAGTAGTCACAGCCAATGTTCCCGTCCTACATTTCTGTGTTTTTGCTCCTGTGGACTGATTAACACGGAAGCCGTTGTTTTTTACTGTGTAAATCTATACTCAAGACAGCATTAGCCTCTGGCCTGAGAGAAGATTAGCACGGTTTTAGAGACTACTAAAGGTCTCTAAGGGAGCTAGTAAATGTGGAATGAATTTACTCTGCATTAAAAATTGATCATTTTCTTCACACAGTGGAGGAGTTGGGACTGAACAGTGTTTGGAAGGCTGTGGTTAGCAGCATGTTAATGGAAGCTCAGGCTGTGGTGGAACATGTGAACCCCTAGTTGTTATTCCAGAATAGCTCTTCTACAAGCACCCACGTGTGTTCCTCACTGCAGGAAGTCGTGAGTTCCTTCTGACAGCTCTGGCTCACAGGCCTGTGATGGTTCCTCACACCCAGTGCGCCCAGTCAGTGTTTGTTGAATGGACGCGCCTCCCACCCCTCTCTGGGGCCTCTGATCAGCTGTCTTTCTCTCCCCTTCACGGTCATTTTTTCACCTGTTTTTGACGGCCAGATGGAACACAAAATGACATTTCCTTGCTGTCTTTTCCCTTTCTCTGAGTACTACAGAGTAAGCATATTTATAACATGATTGATAGCTATTAAATATTCCTTTTTTTCTATTATTTACCTGTTTTTATAATTTTTTGATTTATAGTTTGTTTTTACTTTTTAAATTTTTTTTTGCTTTTTTTTGAGACAGAGTCGTGCTCTGTTGCCTGGGCTAGAGTGCTGTGGCATCAGCCTAGCTCACAGCAACCTCCAACTCCTGGGCTTAAGCAGTCCTTCTCCCTCAGCCTTCCGAGTAGCTGGGACTGCAGGAGTGTACCACTATGCCCGGCCTATTTTTTCTATGTATTTTTAGTTGTCCAGCTAATTTCTTTCTATTTTTAGTAGAAATGAGATCTCACTCTTGCTCAGGCTGGTCTTGAACTCCTGACCTTCAGCGATCCTCCCGCTTCGGCCTCCCAGAGTGCTAGGATTACAGGCGTGAACCACCGCGCCTGGTCTATAGTTTGTTTTTAAACTGATCAGTAATCCTGCTTACTAAAACTTTATACTTTTATGTGTTACAATATTTTCTTCTATACCAGCACAGGTCTTTTAATTCATAACTTTGAGTTATTGTATAAAATAATGTTTTCATTCTATAAAATAGTCTTTATAACTTGCTTTCCTCCTCTTCCCATTTGCTGTGTGAGAAGTAGCACAGCAGTGTCAGGGTTAGGAATATTTCAGTCTATCTTAGTCGGCATCTTGGGACCTCATTTACTCACTCTGTGTTCTCACGTGAATTATTTGACTTCTCCGTATCTCTCATTTGCAGAATGGGGTTATTGTGAGAGTATGAAGGTGAAATGAGTTATATACATAATATCCTCCTAGCTTGTATCTCATGCTGTGTGTTTGCTGTTATCATTCTTATTAGGGTCTTTGGTCTAATTTCAGTTTGTTTTTCTTTTGAGTAGTCCATCCATTTCCTATTTTTTAAAAAAGTGCTCCCTCTATTATGAACCATGCTGCTATACACATGTAAGTCTGTTTCTGGGCTCCCTCTCCTGTTCCATTGGTGTACTGGTCTTTTTTCAAGCCAATACTTTACTATTTTAATTAGTATAATTTATCGTGAGTGTTGATATTTGGTAGGGCAAGACCCTCTTCTTATTCAAAATTGTCTTGGTTAGTCTTGGTTCTTCATAATTCCATAAAGACTATGGGATCATCTTGTCAATTATGTGAAAATCTGATACTGATTGGAATTACATTAAATTTATAGATTTACTTGGAGATACTCAGCATACTTATGATATTGAATATTTCTTCTTCAGCCTTCAAAAAGATTCTGCAGATTTTTTCATGGAGGTTTTCCATTTCTTTCATAGGATATATTTCTACCTGTAGGTGCCCTGTGGTTTTATGGTCAGTGTCAATGGCTTCTTTTATTTTATATTTTCTAATTAGATTTTCCTATTCTATAGAAATGATTTTGATTTTTGTATATTGATCTTGTGTCCAGAAATCTTGCTGGATTCTCTTTTTTTTTTTTTTTTTTTTTTTAGTTCTAATAGTTTTCAGAGTCTCACAGGTTTGTTTTTGTTTTTTTGTATTGGCTAGGATTTCAAGTGCAGTGTCGAATAGTAGTAATGATAGGTGGTATCCGTGCTGCAGTGTCTGATCTGGATAAAATGTTTCTAAGATTTCACTGGCAAAGGATATTCCCCTCCATTCGCATTATGCTAAGAACATTTATCATGAATGGATATTAAATTTCACTGAACGCTTTCTTAGCATCTATGACTGATCATTTTTCCCCTTAATCTGTTAATATGGTAAATAACACTTACAGACCTCCCTAATTTAAATCATTGTGAGATTTACTTTATCTAGTTTGTATTATGAATCATTTCACCTATCAGATTGGCAAAAATATGAGGGTTTGATATGCCACCTTGCTGTTAAGACCCTGGGGAAATGGGCCTTATCAGACGTTGCTTATAGAATAATAATTTGTACAAACCCCATGGAGAGCAAGTTGGAAAATCTATCAAAATCTGCAATTCTAGCTCTTTATTTAAAGTGAGAAAAAAAAAACCCTGCAAAGTTACAAATGCATAGACAGACGCTCTTATCCAGTGACCCCATTTTTAGGAATTTACCCCTCAGATAGTCACACGTGCAAATGATGGATGCACACTTTACTGACTACAGCATTGCTTGCAATGATAACAATGGGGTGAAGCCAAACTGTTCATTTGCAAGAGACCAGTTAAGTAAATTCGGAGTTGTTTTACAATGGAATTTTAGGCAACTATAAAAAGGAGTGGGGAAGCTCTTTGTGTTTCTGTGGAAAGACATATGGCTAAGCGAAAAAAGTAAGATGTACATGTTATGTCACTGTGTAAAAAATAGTGGTAAAAAGAACATATAGGCCAGGCCTGGTGGCTCACGCCTGTAATCCTAGCTCTCTGGGAGGCCGAGGCGGGTGGATTGTTTGAGCTCAGGAGTTCAAGACCAGCCTGAGCAAGAGTGAGACCCCGTCTCTACCAAAAATAGAAAGAAATTAATTGGACAGCTAAAAAAATATATATATAAAAAAAATTAGCCGAGCATGGTGGCGCATGTCTATAGTCCCAGCTACTTGGGAGGCTGAGGCAGTAGGATTGCTTGAGCCCAGGAGTTTGAGGTTGCTGTGAGCTAGGCTGACGCCACGGCACTCACTCTAGCCAGGGTAACACAGTGAGACTCTGTCTCAAAAAAAAAAAAAAAAAAAAAAAAAGAACATATACACAGAAACCCAAACGGGCATATATCCACAAACAAAAACACAGCAATAACTAGTATTTGTTGAGGATTTCCATGGGCTAAGGACCCTACAAGACACTGAAGATAGAATGGAAAACACAGTGCCTGCTCACATGAAGCCTGTTTTTGTAAGGGGAGGTAAAAATAAACAAATAATAATAGATACCTAATAGGGTTCTTGTCCAAGATATTGTCAAAGATGTATCTGTACATAGTACCTGTTTTATCTTCTCATTTCTTCAAACTTTTTTCATTCGAAAGTACGTTTTTTGAGAGGCTTCACGTCCATGTATAGAGATCCAGTTAATTATTTTAAATTGCTGTACAGAATCCCATTGTGTGAATTTGCCACATTTTATCCATTTCTTTAATGAACATATAGTTTATATTTTGTTTTTTATTTTTCAATTGAAGCTGCAGTCAACATTGTTGTATACACCTCTCTATGTACATATGATGATTTCTCTAAGATACATTTTGTATTTAGAAGTGAAATTCCTGAGTCTTCCCGTGCACAGTTTCAGTTTTACTACATACTTCCAGATTGTTCTCCCAAGTGGCTCTTCTGAGTTTTATGCCCACCAGCTGTGCGTGAGAATTCTTGTTTGTCTATAGCCTTACTTCACTTGATGTTAAGCTATTTAACTTTTACTGACCTGCTGGTGCTTGTAGAATGGTATAGTTTCAATTTGTGTTTTCTTTTTTTTTTGAGACAGAATCACTCTCTGTTGCCCTGGGTAGAGTGTAGTGGTGTCATCGAAGCTTCCTGCAACCTCAAACTCCTGGGCTCAAGTGATCCTCTTGCCTCACTCTCCCAAGTAGCGGCACTCGAGATGCATGCCACCACACCTGGCTGGCTAATTTTTCTAGTTTTAATAGAGATGGGGTCTCACTCTTGCTCAGATTGGTCTCCAATTCCTGAGCTCAAGCAATGCTTCAGCCTCAGCCTCCCCAAGTGCTAGGATTACAGACGTGAGCCACCATACATGGCCCAGTTTGTGTCTTCTTGATAATTGATGAGTTTGAATGTACTTTCAAATGCTTATGGTTCATCCACTGCTTCCTCTTCTGAAAATTGGCTGTTCACATGATTTGCCTGATTTTATTCTGAGTTGTCTTTTTCTTATTGATTTGTAGGAATTCTTTAAAGATTCTGAGTTGGGCACGGTGGCTCATGTCTATAATCCTAGCACTCTGGAAGGTGAAGGTGGGAGGATTGCTTGAGCTCAGGACTTGAGACTGGCCTGAGCAAGAGGGAGATCCGTCTGTATGAAAAATAGAAACAATTAGTCACTGAGTAGAACTCCATGGTATACATATAACACATTTTATTAATCCACTTGTGTATTGATGGGCACTTGGGTTGTTTCCATATCTTTGCAATTGTGAATTGTGCTGCTATAAACATTCTAGTGCAGATTTCATTTTATAGAATGTCTTTTGTTCCTTTGGGTAGATGCCCAGTAATGAGATTGCCAGGTCAAATGGTAGTTCTACTTGTGGCTCTTTGAGGTATCTCCATATTATTTTCCACAGAGGTTGTACTAGTTTGCAGTCCCACCAGCAGTGTTCCTATCTCTCCACATCCACGCCAACATTTATTGTTTTGGAACTTTTTGATAGAGGCCATTCTCACTGGAGTTAAGTGATATCTCATTGTGGTTTTGATTTGCATTTCCCTGATGATTAACACACCTCTTGTATTATCCTGGATAGAGCCGAAGCCCATTCTACTAAGTGAAGTATCACAAGAATGGAAAAACAAGCACCACCTGTACTCACCATCAAATTGGTATTAACTGACTTAACTAACCAACACTTAAGTGCACATACAGTAGTAACATTCATCAGGTGTCAGACAGAGGGAGAGGGGAGCAGGGGATGAGTATATACACACCTAATGAGTGCAGTGCACACCGTCTTGGGGATGAACACTCTTGAATCTCTGACTCAGGTGGGGCAAAGGCAATATATATAACCTAAACATTTGTACCCCTGTAATATGCTGAAATTTTAAAAAAAGAAAACAATTATCCAGGCATGGTGGTGTGTGCCTGTAGTCCCAGATACTCACGTTGCTTATCTTTCCACTATGTTTGTTGTGTCTTTTGATGTACAGTAGTTTTTAACTTTGATGTAGTCAATTATATCATCTTGTAAGTTAATTATATCAACCTTATTTGTTGAAGAATTTATCTTCTCCCCACTCATTTGTAAAAATATCCTATCATATATCAAGTTCTCTTATTTATATGGATTTGTTCATGAGTTCTATTTTCTATGCTGCTGTTCCACTTGTTTACTTTTGGGCCAATGCCATACTATTTTAATTACTTTCTCCTAGTAATATGTTTTGATATCTGGTATGAAAAGTTCTGTCATTCTTTCCAGAATATTTTTGGTGATTCCTGGTTCTTTGTTCTTCCATCAGATCAGATTGTCACATGCCTCAAAGGATCTTTGGTGATTTCAGTAAGAAATGCATGGAATTATGGATTAACTTTGGAAAAATTTGTATCTTAACAATAAAGAGCTTTTCTATGAACAATTTTTGTTTCTATTTATTCACATATTCTTTTATGCTTTCACTGAAGTTTTGAAATTTTTCCCCATGAGGATTTACACATTTTAGTTTTTGCTTTATTGCTAGGTATTGCAGGATTCTTATTGCTATTGTGAATAAAATTTTTTCCAGTTTTTTTTCATACTCCTTCTCTCCTTGGGTGTTCTTTTGTGTTCCCTTGGCTGTAAATTTCATTTATATGTCAAATACACTTAAATTTATTTCTGGCCCTCTCTGAAGATCTCTTAACCTATGGGACCAATCACTTCCTTTCACAGCTTCTTGGATGCCTCACAAGTTTCTCAGACTGAACGTGTCTTAAGATTAAAGTCTTGATTCTTCTCTTTATCCATCGGTAAACCTGTTCTCCCTTCTTTGCAAAATGTCTGGTCATCTACCTAATTTTTCTTGAGGATGTCCTGGATTTCAGGACTTTCTTGCCTACATTGTCTGCATGCCCTGCTCATTGCTGGGCTCCCTCTTCTGCTCTCTCTCTACTCTGACCCTTAGCAACTTTGAGGCATGTGCTAACGCTTCTAGCTCAGACCAGTCTACTGGGTGGCATCATCAGCACTTATGTCTTTATCAGTATCTTAGACTTGATTTGTTCGGCACCCGGTGGGTGCCCAATTGATATTTTCTGAATAAATAAATGTCCAAAATTGTACTCTTATTTCCTTCCCCTCAGCCTTCTCCACTCAGTAAATTGCTCCACTGGGCACTTGTTTAAGCCATAAGCCTGGTAGTCTTACCATTGCCTTATCCTTTCCGACAAATCCACATCCAATTCATCCTCAAGTCCTATTAATTTTTTCTCCAAAGTCCACCTCCTTTGCCACTGCCAGAGTCAAAGTCTCTGTTATCTCGCACTGGTTGTGTTGTTTCCACTTGTGCCTCCTTCCAGTCTATTAATATGTTGTAAGGAGCCTGAATGATCTTCATGGACCATAAATAGGAAGCTTTATCTCCTCTCATCAAGACCTTCCAGCAACTTCCTGTTCTTCCCATTCTTTAGCTCACCTTCAAGGCCCTGCTTGGTCTTGTCCACGCTGAGAGCCCCGGCCTCCATGTCCCCCTTCCTCACTGTGCTCTGGCCACTCCCTTCTCTGGTTTCTCGAGCACATCAATTCTCAGGGCCTCTGTCTGGAACTATTACATCTCTAAGTATGGATGGCTCCCACGTACCTATGTTGCTCAGGCTGGTCTCAAAATCTGTCCTCAAATGGTCCTCTCACCTCGGCCTCCCAAAGTGCTAGGATTATAGGCGTGAGCTGCCGTGTCTGGCCCACTTACATTTTGGATCTCAAGTTACATATCATTTCTTTAGGAATACTTCCTTAGCCCCTCAGTCTAAGTTTGTCTTGTTGTTATATTTTCTCCTAGCACCGTTCCTTTCCTTCAGAGCTCAAATCACATTTCAGTTATACATGGTGTGTACTATTCATGAGGTGAGAGATATCTGCTGTGTCTCTTTCTCTGTACCTTATCTCTGTGAGTAAAGGGTCCTTCTTTGTCTTGTTCACCACTGACACCTAAAAGTACCCAGTGAATCTTCAAATGAGTGATGGAGTGTTAGTATTTGGCTACATTTACCGTCAGTCACTTTATGTGTAAGTTCTTTACACGTGTAGCCTGATGTCATCTGTCCTTCTTTGTTGGTGGGATCTATTGTGGTCATAAATAAGTTGTCTCTATACCTTGTACCTGTGGTTCAGAGGGTCCTCGCCACCCTTAAAATTAGCACCTAGAAGTGCTCCAGGGTACTAATGTCTCATCTATTCAAGGGAAGGTCTGGGTGTATGGTTCTCCTCCTGCAGAGGGCGCCCTGGTTCCTGTCCCAGCCTCTGCTGAGGGTGCTACCTGTGGAGGTCACTGAGGGTCCCTCAGAGAGCAGTAAGCTTCCTTGAAGAGGATGCTACACGGACTCTTAGCTGGGTTCAGCTGCGATGGCTGCCAGAGTTGCTGCCGTGCAATAAACAATCTCGCTGCTTGCTTTCAGCTAATGTTACAGAAGTTATTTTCCTATGTCAGTACAACTTCTTCATACACACCTTTTCAAATGGCCATCAAATATTCAGTTGGTCTTCTGATGACTACCTAATATGTTCATGATAAACCAATTATAAGAATGTTAATAATTAAATAAAAATCAAGTCCTTACTGCTTACATTGTATTTTTGCAAATATGTGAAGATTCCCCTGCCCATCTTCTCTCTTTAATAAATAAGGTAGGCCGACTTCGGGAAGGAGAAAGAATAATGAAGGCTTCACTTTTTCTGTTTTGGCAATTTCTTCACCACCCCTGTTTCTGGGGAATATGCAGAAATTAAGTTTGAGATTTTTCTACCATCCTCCCCCATCCTTATCAGTAAGTAAAATTCCACTCCCTATTTTCCATGCGTATTCTTACATTATTACTGCAAATATATTTTACTTCTGTCTCTCATCACAGAATGAAAGGTCAAAAAATTTTATTGCTCTTAAGGGTGTTGATATTCAGAGAGTAAATATTAAATTGTGAAATGGAGACAAGGTTTAACAAAAACTCATTCAAGATTCATAAATATTTTGAGCACTTGCAATTAATTCTTCATGCTTTGAAATAATTCTGTATTTTAAATGTTAGATATTTCATCTTGTTCTTGAAACTAATATATAAAAATTTCAATTCCTGATTACTCCTATTAATATTTCTTCTTTGCAAAATTATTTCTAATCATTTAAAGGCACAGAGGGTGATGGTATGAGTTTTAAAGAGAAATTACAGCCATCTATTGGAAGAAGTTGGGGAAAAGGAAAGGGAAGGCCTAGAGAGAACATGACCTCGCTTGCTCGAGTCTTCTCCACTTTGTGAACTTACGGGGGAATTCTGTGTCCTACGGAGCACGTCCTTAGGTTGTTGAAGGAAATTCCTTTCTTATTCTGTTCCTTAAAGTGGCAGCAAAGGAAGAGGCCTGGGGTAGATAACTTTTTATAACTATCTTCACCCTTTCTCTGGTGTTAGGCCCATCACAGTGATGTCACCCTCTGGGCTGTGAATGACCAGTTGATGATGTCACCGAGGCCCCATCTGCCTTGTATGGACAGGGTGGTAAAGACCATAACAGACCATTGGTCTCACTGGTCACTCATGAGTTGTGCTGATTCTTATTGATCTGTCATCTCTGGGCCTCAGTTTCCTCATCTGTAAAATAAGGATAAAAGTAATAATATCTACCTCCTAGGATTATCGCTAGGGTTAAGTAGATTAGTAAATGTCATGCACTTAGAAGAGTGCCCGCTTCATAGAGAGCTCTCAACCAACAGTATTATTATTAGCTATTGTTAGTAACTTATGCTTCCCAAGGGGTGTGATTTAAGGAATATTAAAATAACGTATTTTGTTCTTTGTAATGCTTAGTTCCAAATGGTCCGGCAGCTCACATACCGTGCCAAACAAGGCAGATCATAGAGTTTCCTCCATAGTGTAAAATGGATGTCCTTTCTGCCAAGAAAGCTGAGCGAGCCTTAGGTTTGGTACCCTCAGGTAGAAGGAAGATGTGATAGCGGCAGAGTCTTTGCCAGAGAGAAGAAGGAAGTGCAAAAGAGTCTTTCTACCCAGAGAAGAATGGGAAAGAATGGGAAAGGAGAGAGAGCGAGGGAGGGGAGAGAGAGAGAGACAGAAAGAGAGAGGAAGCAAAGGAGGCAGATGCGTATGTGGGGCATGGGGGAGTTTGGTATGGCAGAATCACCCAGATAGGTTTGCAGTTGTGTGCGTGTCTGTGAGGGGCAGCGACACACTTTGGCAGGAGTAGTGTGGGGCAGGCTGCAAGCCTCTTCAGGAGGCCTGCTCTCAGCCGCACCCAGTGTGACCCACAGGTGACAGTGCAGCTTTGGTTGGGATGCTGTCCAGGCCAGTGACCCCAATACAGGGCTCTTAGTTCCCCTCATGCAGTGCATGCCATGCACGGGAACCAGGACTTCCCCAGAGTAAATGTGGAGGAGCTGAGAGGACAGCGGGACCAGAATAGGAGGCTACTGAGTCGGGAGCCTGATCACCAGGGGCTCTGGTCTGGTCCAGTGGTCAGCAGCGATGTGTGTCATTCGTGCCAAGGGCCAGTGAGGCCAGACAAGGCGCCCATCTTGGAGTGCAACAGAGAAGGACAACCCAGACCAGCCACTTGCCGCACCGCCATGAGGATACTCAACTTTCCTACACTCCTCCTCACCTTGAGAAGGAAGAGAGGAAGGTGAGAAATAGTCCTGTTAGGGAACTGAACTCTAGGTGATTACAAACTAGGCATAAACCAGAAGTGATCAAGGCACTATAAATTCAGAGGTTCAGTTGCTCTCTCCCTTCCCAACCAATATTCAGCGTGGGATGGGCTTGTATAATACTATTGCATTAATTATACAATTACAGAGAAATAAAAAAGTTGTGCTTCTTTTGTGCAAGCAAGCTGAATTTGAATACATTTGAAATTTCTTGCTTTGTTAATTTTAAATTTTTTTCTTCAGCATATATTAAACATCCCATTTCTTAATCCTTCTAACATATTAATAGACGACTGATCATCGTCTTTCTCTGGAATTTTGATATCTGAAGCCAGAATATTGTTCTAGAATAAGGTTTAGGTTCTGGATAGTCAAGGTGAAAGCTTGTCTCCTGTGCTTTCCACGTTGAGTTCTTTATAACAAGAGAAGGGTAGATCCTTGCTTATGGTTATGAGGAATCTTGAGTGACAAGAATTGAAAAACTGTTCTGTCTTCCAAATATCGACCCACATTTACTCTTTATGCTACAGAATCTATACCCACTTACACATTTGACTCTCCGCGGTGCCATGGAGGTGTGAAGGGGTGCGTGGGCTGCAACGCGGCAACTTGCAACTTGCAACTTGCATTGCCTTTTTTCCAGAGGGCAGCGCAGCACTGAGGGCCACCTGCAGCTTTGATTAAATAATTATGCCACATCTTAATTGCCTTTAAAGAAAAGATGATAGAAAGGAAGGAAGGAAGGATGGGTGGAAGGAAGAAAACTCATTTTATACTCATAGTTCCAGTTTCCACCTGCCGTCTCCTTAGAGAATGGTGAAGCTGTGTTTAAAGATATTCGCGACACTGGTGGTTATATGGATTCTTTCTTTTTTTTTGAGACAGAATCTCGCTCTGTCGCCTGGGCTAGAGTGCTGTGCTCACAGCAACCTCAAACTCCTGGGCTCAGGCTATTCTCCTGCCTCAGCCTCCCGAGTAGCTGGGACCCCAAGCACGTGCCACCACACTTGGCTAATTTTTTCTGTTTTTAGTAGAGATGGGATCTTGCTCTTGCTCAGACTGGTCTTGAACCCCTGACCTCAAGTGATCCTTTCACCTCTGCCTCCCAGAGTGCTGGGATTCCAGGCGTGAACCACCACGCCCGCTGTGGTTATATAGATTCTAAAGATATCTCTAGGATACATAATCAAGCATGTGTATACCGATTTAAGCTTGCCAATTAATGTGCATGAATTAGGAAAAGGTGTGGTCTGTTCACGAAATCTTTTTTTTCCCCTAAGGAGCCCAGTTTTATAACTTCCAAGGTCAGTTAGAAAAGTCCCTTCCTGTGTTGAACATTGTTGCCTGAGCCAGAGCAGAGTTCCTGGTGGAACGTGGGACTGCTTCACTTCTTTTCCTTCTTTGAATACTTGCCTCCCTTTTCTCTCCTCTTTCATTTTAGGTCATATGGAAATGTCTGCAAAGCCTGGAGAAGATTATATTTTACAGCTTTACATTCAGTTATTTTTCTCTTCATTCTGCCAGATAGTTCATAATTATCTTGGCTCTGCAGTTAGGTGATATCCTTTGTGACAGTGTCATGCAGCGCCTGTAATGATTCGTTTTTAGCCATTAAAGTAAATAAAGATGTGGTTAATGCTTAAATTAAATGTCATCAGAAATACACAGTGAAATAAATAGAGTGTGCCTGCAGGATTCCGCAGAACTAGACAGGTCGCTTGGGTGAATTCTCAGTCAGTGAAGGGAAATGGAATTTATTAAGCAAGTTACTTACATCGGTCACAGTGTTAGGTTCAGTTCTTTGTTTTATTTCATATTTTAACTCAGGCTGGTCTCTGAGTTAAGTATTATTTTTATTTGTTATTCTTCCCTTTTAGATGAGGAAACTGAGTATATCAATTAGGAATTGTGTTTGATTGCTTGTAACTGAAATAACAGTGATTTAAACAAGGTGGAAGTTTGTCTGTCTCATGCAAAAGGTGTTCAGAGTGCAGGAGTGCAGCCTGGAACAACAAGCCCACGGTCACGCAGGATTCGGGCCCCCTAGTCTTTGTGCTCTACTGTGAGGCTCCCTCTGTAAGGTCGAGCCATGATCTAAGATCCTGCTGCACCCAAAGATAAACTGCTAGATTGTAGTTTGTGCACATTTTAATTTTCATTAGATAATCCCAGATTGTTTCCAGAAATACATAATCTTTTCAAGCACATACAGAATATTTAAAAATGTTGACTATGTACTAGACCATAAAGCAAAGCTCAACAAATACCAGAATCATTATCACACAGAATACTTTCTCTGACTAAATGCACTAAAGTTAGAAGTCAATATAATAAAAATAATTTCATACATTTGAAAATTTTATAATAGATTTTAAAAAATAATTGATGAATCCAAGAAGAACTCATCCATATTTAAAAATGAAGATGGAAAATTTATGTTTATAATTGTGGTATGCAGCTAAATTTGTACAATGGAAAATTATAGCCATAAATGTATATGTGAGAAGCATTTGGCTTAATAGAGAAAAAGAACAAAACTTAAAGGAAAAAATTTTTTTTCAGACAGGATCTTGCTATGTTGTCCTGACTGGAGGGTAGTGGCACCAACATAGCTCACTGTAACCTTGACTCCTGGGCTCCCCGTCACCTCAGTCTCCTGTCGCTGGGAGGATAGGTGTGCACCACCACGCCTAGCTAATTTTTAAATTTTTCATAGAGATGAGGTCTTGCTTTGTTTGTCCAGGCTGGTCTCGAACTCTTGGCCTCAAGCAATCCTCCTGTTTCAGCCTCCGTAAGTGCTGGGATTACAGGTGTGAGCTATCATACCCAGCTATTGTTTTTGAAAAAAATAATGAAGCTGATAACCTTTGACAAGATTACTCAGGAAAAATGAGAGAAGATACAAATATGTAATATAAACTATAAAGGAGGTTATAATTACAAATTTATCACGTTTTAAAAACCATAAGAGAATACTACAGATAAAATTATGGCTATAATTTTAAAACTTAAAAATGAATGATTTGCCAATTATGTAAATCTGAACAGTATGTAAGTTATGTAAGGTATGTCCCACTTTTTATTAACTATATATTTACGTGTAAATATTCTCAAAGAAAAAAATGTCAAAGTATTTCACAAGTGGTTAACTATGAGGTAAGAATTCAGGAATTTGTATTATTTTCATCCATCTGAGTTTTCTAATTTTCAACAGCAAGTATAGATTTTTAAATCTACTACAGGACTGGAGGGGCAGGAGCTGCAATAAGTCACACTCCCTCAGGATCCATCCCACGTTAACATTCTGGTTCCCCATGATGGGCCTTCTTGTTCTGGCAGGGACGTCCTGGCCACCACATTGTTGTGACGTCTCCAAACACTACCCTCTACCTTTTTCTTCTGGCGAGATCTGTTTCTAACTTCCAGTCTTTTTCACTCTAGGACACAGACCCGCAAGTCTATGCAGCCTTATCCCATCCCTGGGCCCATCTCTAGTTCCCCGAAGTCCAGTCTGGGCCCAGCACCTGGACTGCTGTTTCTAGGAGAGGAGCATTGAGAACATGGGAAGCACAAAGTAGTGCTGGACCTGGTTAAAGAGCTTGGGATGTTGAGGTCACACAGATGTGGGTTCAAATCCCCTGTTGCCTCTTACTGGCTTTGTGAACTTGGTCATGTCCCTTAGGCTTTCTCATCTTTATTGATCATAATTCCAGACCATAAAGATGAGATAAAGTATGTAGAACAACCACCATACAATAGGTGTTCAGTAAATGTTACTTCTTTTGTCTGCTGTTAGTTATTTGCTTTGTTAAAAGAAAAACTTAAGGCAAATTAAATTTAACAGAGTTCAATCGAGCAAAGAATGATCCAAGAATCGGGCAGGCGCAAGAACTAGAATAGGTTCAGAGTGACTTCGGGGCTGCCAGTGGTCAGATAATATTTATACACAGAAAAGGAAAGTGATGGACATTAACTGGAAGTGAGGCACAGAGCAGCTGGATTGGTTACAGCTTGGCATTCACCTTATTTGAACACGATTTGAACAGTTGGCCACCTGTGATCGGTGTAAGAGTGGGTTACAGTCTGTTTACACATCCAGTTAGGTTACAGTTCACTATGTATAGAGAAACCTTTAGGCCAAACTTAAAATATGAAAAGAGGCAGCTTTAGGCTAAATTTAATCTAATGGCCTGTATTTCCAATTAATTTACAATAATCCTGATGTGTTGGGAAAGGGTGACTCTTGTGTACATTGTTATTGCTTAGCAGGTGGGGCTTAGCATTCTTTAGCATTGGGGATGGTTTTGGGCAGAGCTGGGGGGAGCAATAAATATAGCCAATTAACCATGTATCCCAGTTAAATGCTGTATTTCTGCTCCTGGGGGAAAGAGTTTGTAGGCCAGAGTCTTTCCAAAACATATAAACATTTCACTAAGGAAGGAGAAAATATTATTTTAAAAGCTGGATGAATTTTCAGGTGGTTGCTATAGGACAATGACAGGGTCCTTCCAGGGAAGAGAATTGCGTTTTCCCTTAGGCATTGATGGATACCAAGAGGTGAGGCTGCCCCCTGCTGGACGTGGTAGGGAAGGCGGGGAGGGAGGGAAGTTGTGGAATAGGAAACAGAACCTTCCCCTGACCTGCTGAGGGAAGAGATGGCTGGGTGGGGGTCCAGATGGGCATAGAGTGGGCCCCGGGATCATGTCAGCTGGAACAGTGGATGGGAATTGAGAATTCGGTCACAGCAGGAAGTCAGAGTCACAGCGGACTTAAAATCTCCCTCTTACCCCAAGCCTGCTATTTCTTAGAAAGGTGGAGCAAGTGCTAGATTTTCTGTCATTTGTGGATGGGTGTCTGAGCCATTTGGGAAAAGATGACTCCATAAAGCTGGAGGGATTGAGGATGCCTCGGTTGCCTGGGAGAAGCTGAGTAACATTGTCTTCATGTGCCGGGCACCTGGAGAAATTACTCTTGCAGGGCAGTCCTGAAGCATTGCATTTCATTATTTCCCACGGGAGGAGAAACACGAGCTGAACTTCGTGACATGTGTAGGATTGGGGGAGGGACTTGACAGATCTTAGAGTCTTTGTCATGAATCAGACCCCATAAGTCAGCTGTACTTTCTCATTGGTCTATAATGTCTGTTTGGATAAAGGGCTTCTTGGGCTATTGCTGATCATGTCTTCCTCCGAAAATCTGACGTATTTCTTCCAAGAGGCTGCCACCCGTCCTACCTCTCTACACAGCCCTGCTTCACCTTCCTCCTTGGCTGCTGCAGCTTGAAGGTGGGCCCACTACTCCTCCTGGGAGCCTTCCCTGGTCTGGCTTCTCGCTCAGCTCACAGGCATCTCATCCATGGCCAGGGTTGTGCCTCTTCCCATGAGGTGAGAAATGCTCAGCCTGACAGCTGTAGCTCCTGAGTTTTGGATGCCTATTTCTTCGAGGATGTCCTGGGCACCCTAAACTCACAGTGTCCCACATCTCCCTCCCTCTCACCTATTTAGACCTCTGGTCACCTGGTGACTTGACTGTGTTCCCAGTCACTAGGGCCAGACACTTCCCAGTGACAGGTAACTCCCTTCTCAGCACATCACCTGTATCCTGGCACCATTCCTTCTCTGACAGTGCACTGTAGACAAGGTGAGGGCTCTCAGGGATACTGTAATCCACTTCTGGTATCTGTGCTTGGGTACCAGCCATTCCTGTCCCTCCACATCCCTTATCTCTGGCTGGCCACATCTTAGGGCCAGATGAAAAGTTTCTGCCCATGCAGTTTTACCTGATGCTGTAGCCCAACATAGTGCCCCTTCTCTTATGAAATTCCTATACCATTTTATCAGCACATTTTCATGCTCCAGAGCACACTGCCCTTGTATTGTACTTACTGACGTCTGCGTAACATTCTTCTACCTGCAAGGTGAGTTCATTGTGAGCAGGATGTTTATCTGAACCATCACCTTACTCACCTCAGTGACTTGTACATATCTAGGCTCAATAAATGAGCTTTGTGGCCATTAGCACACTGTGTGCATTCTAGTCACGTACTTGCCTGTTTCTCCGGCTGGTGGATAAGTTTCTTCAGGACTGGGCTAAGCATGATTCTGCTTGTGTCCATTATATCAATGGAACACTGTGCCTGGCACAACCTAACTGTATAATAAATGCCGAATTAAATGGGTGAAAATAACTCCATTAATCATTTAGTATTTATTGTACCTTGAAGAACCCTAACATTAAAAGTTTTGGATAAAACAGATGAGCATATGAAAGAAATTGAGAAGGAGGGGCTAGAGATGGAGGAGGAAATCTAGCAGAATGTGGTGTCACAGGAGAGGGAAGAGTTTAGCTGGAGAGAGGGACCAAATAAGAAGAGGACTGATTTAGCAGCATGGCGGTCTTTGGGGAGCTATGGAGAGCCATTTTTCCTTGGAAGGAAAGGAACAGGAGCCAGAGTGGAATGCACTGAGGAGTGAGTGGGAGAGCAGAAATGGAGAAAAAACATATTGATAATTTTTCAAGAACTTTGCCTATAGAAAGGAGAAGGATAATAGGGAGGCAAATAGATATGAGAGTGGAATCCAGTGAGGATTTTCTTTTAAAATGGGGTATACATGAGTATGTTTGAAAGATAATGGAGTGGGAAAGACCTTCCTAAGCAAAACATAAAACTCTGAATGAGAACTAAGAAATTTAATTACATAAAACTATCTTTTTGCATAAAAGCAGGTGACACGTTGGGAAAGAACATTTGTAACACACATAACAGATGTAACACATTACTTGGACTATCACAAATGGAGGTACAAAAAAAATGTATTTGTAACTGCACTCTACTTGCTGCCCAGCTCATTCCCATTTCAAGCAGAGGACAACCACACCGACAAACAAAAAAATTAAAATATCCCCTCAATGGAATTTAGTTGCTTTTAATGTATTCATCCTTAAAAATCCAGATCATATGTTCTGTCTTCACGGAATCCGTCTATGGATTCTCTATTTTGTCCTTGACCTTTGCACGTACTTCTGTTGGTCAGCATAACATGGGTGTAATCACACGCTGCATGTCTGTGTCTCCAGTCTGACCTTGAGATTTTTGAGGTAGGGACATTCTCAGTGTCCAGTATATGTCCATGACCCATGTACATGTGTTGACCCTTGTTGATTAATAGTCACATAAGTCCCCTGCATGCATCAGTGTTTTGGAGTGTTAGGCAGGACAATTTCTGCATTTGTCACATTCCTAGAAGGAACATTTTCAGGTGCCCTTGAAGGTGCCCCTTCTTAGTCAACTCCACTTTCTCCAAATATAACTATGCTCTGATTTCTAGCCCCTTACATTTGCCTCTTTTTGAACCTCATATAAAATGAATCATACAGCTTGTATTCTTTTGTGTCTGACTTAGCATGTTCAATACTATGTGTTCGTTTTCCTTGCAGTATTTTATTATATGAATGGTCATTGTGGTTTTAATCATAAATTATTTTTTGCTTCTTAGAGAAAAGGCCTTTCCTAAATCTAGAAGATTATTTAGCCAAGGCTATGTTTGGTATTGTAATTTTTTTCCCTATACGAGTGTCTAAAACATAAGGAAAACAAGAGCCCACGTTCCTCTTTCTCTTAGAAAACACGATTTACAACAGCACACAAACATGAATGAACTCTTTGAGTTCTTTTCCACAGAGTTGGGCTTTCGCTCTGTGGGACCACCCTGAATGTTAATTCGGACTATGGGAGTAGCAGGGAGTGGCTCCCTGAGCAGAGAGCTCCCCCGCCTGACGTGCGTTTCTGTCCCTGTCCCTGTCTCCCCGCCTCGCGACGCCGATTTCCAGTAAGATGAGTCAGAAAGCGGGGAAGGAGGGTCCTAGACTCTCCAAGAACCAGAGGCTCTCCGAGCACTTCAGCATACACTGCTGCCCGCCGTTCACCTTCCTCAACTCCAAGCGGGAGATTGTGGATCGGAAATACAGCATCTGCAGGAGCGGCTGCTTCTACCAGAAGCAAGAGGAGGACTGGATCTGCTGCGCCTGCCAGAAGACCAGGTGAGCGGTCGCGCCGCCCGCTCTGAGGGGCTGGGCTGGGGCTGGGGCTCTGACGGTCGGCTCCGGGTTAGGCTGTGACACTGGAAGGCACTCCAGGGAGACTGGAAGGTGGGAGGGGGCGCAGGGCCTTCCTCCCTGTTTCCAGCTCCTGCCAGCGTCCGGTAAGCGGCAGAGGAGAGCCACGGCTCCAGCCTCCAGCTTCTTTTGGCCCTCTCAGACCCAGCCGCCGTGCAACGTCCCCTCAGAAGCCCAAGCAACCGCCAGCTGCGCCCCCCGCGGTGGTCAGAGCGCCAGCCAAGCCACGGTCCCCTCCGAGGTCCGAGCGTCAGCCACGCCCCCGCCCAGAGGTCCGATCACCACCGGCCAAGCAGCGCCCCCCTCAGAAGGCCAAGAAACAGCCGCGCAGCAGCCCCGCCAGAGGGCCAGGCGCCAGCCGTGGGGGGTCCCCCGTCAAAGCTACTAGGTTCTGGTAACACCGTCTCTTCCCTTTTGTTCCCCCAGCCCTAAGGTTAGTAGCTGCTTCCTGAATTTACTAACATTGGGCTATCTCAGTGGCCCTGTTTCAGTCTTACCAAACCTGCGTGATCAACTCCCCGCATTAAATCCCCTCTGGTTGAAATACCTAGTGTGGCTTCTGTTTTCCTCCTAAATGCTATTGGTGCATACATCAGATGGCTGCGTCCTTTGCTTCCTTTGTCTAATAGGATGGGAAGTCATTAATTTATCAATTCAGATTATTGACCACAGTGACAAATTGAATAAGTGACTACCTTGACTCCTGTTCCTCAGAGAGAGGAAGAATGGTGACTCTAACGAATATCTGTGTGTGTAAAAGGAGATGGTCATCCTTTGTACCCGTCTATTCTCCCAACACATTTCATCTGACGTTAATCTTAGTGGCAATACCATTCATTCATTCATTCACTCATTGAGTTATTCAACAGTTATTGCATACCTATAAAGTTCTATATACTGTGCTGGGGGAAGGGAATATGGCAGTGAACAAGCCACATTGTTTGGGATTCACCAGGTTCAAATAAGAGAGTAGTTGGTCATAGTGTGGGGTGTAAATGCTATAAAATTGTCATGTTCAGTGTGCACATTGGACCAGGAGAGCCTCGAGACGAGAGTTACTGGCTCTGCCACAAAAGTTTTGGGATTTACAGAGGAGATTAGGCTAGGATGAGTAGATGGCATAAGTAAAGTGATCCATGTAGAGAGAAAAGGAGAGCCAGAGGGCATCTGTCCCCCTGCTCTAACTCAGGTAGGCCAGCTTTTTTTTTGTAGGATTTCATTTGTTAGAACAGTTTTAAGTTTATAGTAAAATTGAGCGGAAGGTGCAGAGATTCCTCATCTATCTCCTACCCCAACATATGGGTTGCCACTTTTTAGTCCTTTTAATATTTGGAAATGAATTTGTTTTATAAGTTAGTAGTGGATGTTGACTAAATTTGAGATTCTCTTTTCTCCTCTGATACCCAACACATGCATGGCACATTTCTGTGTGTAGATGTCATATGATGTTTACTGATTTAGCAGGAAGAAGAATCAACTGGGGAGCATGTTAAAGATGCTCCAAAAGCATCTGATTTATTGGGTTACCAGTAATGCCTGGGGTTCTGCATTTTCAACAATCACTTCCTCCCCCAAGGTACAGTTACATAGGTGGTACACAGACTGCACAATGAGCAACATCGACCTAAATCATCTGTATATAAATAATTCAGATTATTTGTGTTGTGTAGTAAGGAAACATGGAGGGTGACAGATTTATGGTACCAAAAGTGAAAACATTAAAAAGATGCAAGGTAGGGTGAGTTTAATTTCTGAAGGAAGTAACAGGCTACCCAGTCACTAAAACTTTAAAAGAAAGTTGAATGCCAGATTGCGTAATAATTAACTTAGTCCCTCTTCAGGAGTCTGGATAAAAGGGGCCCAGGACATGTAAGGATTGGTATGTGGAAGTAGATGAAAAATGTGCAGAACAGAACAAATTAATTACATAAGAGACAAGTCACCGATGGTGCCATGGAGGCATGTCACCTATGAAAACCACCATCTACAGTGAGTTGAGTGATGGCTCTTTGGGCAACTGGAGTTCCAGCAGGACATGGAAAGGAGAGGGGAGACAGTGAGAGCAAACTCTGCCTCAGCCACAGATTTGTCTGGCTCTGCCTTGCTTATTGTATTCACCTAATCAACAGAGATCCTAGTGCCGGCTGGTTCTGACTCCCTCACTTAGCTCATCTCAGTGGGTATCAGAGAAGTGCCTCCACAGGCTGTCAGTGCCTCCAGCCTTTGTCCTTTATCTGGAAACAGAGGACCTGAAAGGCTCCATTCGTAATGTCCCATGACAAAGGCCTATTGGGTTCTTAATAACTCTCTTAGATAGGTCTTCTCAAAACCCAGAGAATAATTTAATCTTAGAAACCAACTGGTATGATTCCCAACATCCTGATTAGACATGGTAGCATTCTCATATTTGTCAGGAGAAAACCTTGGCATCTCCTCCTTAGTTTATTCTGCCCTCTCAATTCTTTAAGATTTTAGGATTTCACAAGGCTCTCCTTGCCCTCGGAATTAACAGGCAATTTCCTGGGCTGAGCCTTTTGGTTCCTCAGTGCTCTGCTTTTGAGAGCTGGGGATCCATGGTTCTTTGAAAATCACCAACGTGGCTATTTGGGGGCCAATCAGTCAGACATATTGAGCAGTGCTGTCTGTGCCTTTGATTCTTTCTTTCAGAGTATGTTTTATATGGTATCAAATCGAGCCCTGCCTGAAAGAAGCCTGGAAGACCACTTTATTTCTGCATGTATTTATTAAGCTTATTTGCCAAGACCATGTGCATAGGACAGCATCGACTTCTAGGAATCAAGAGAAATGAAGTAGGCTTAGATGATAGCTATGAATGACCCATTCTTCAGTGATGCTGCTGTTCCTTCCAGGGACAGCCCTGAGATTGGCTGCCTCCACCCTCAGCCCACATCCAGTGGTTTTATCTCCCTGATCTCTTGCCTTCAACCACTTATTTATTCCCTTGTCTCACTTTAGCATATGACAAAAATCGAAGCCCAGGAAAGATAACTGTTAGAGAGAGAGGTGTGAAGTGACTGTCTCTATAGGATTTGGTCTCTAGGAGTCAGAGAAAACTCTAGTCTTCAGTTTCAAATTGAAGCAACCCTAGTTTGGTGGTTTGTTGATCACCCATGGTCCTGGGCTAGGCATGTCAGCACATTGCTTCTGAAATCTAAAACAAGCACCACCAGCTGATTAACTACATGCCTGTTGCATTACTCATAGCAAAGAAGGAACTCTATCTTCTTTTGTAACTATAGAAGAAAAGATTCATATTTGTATGTTGGTTTGAATTTGTTTGGAATTATCAAGACCTCCAAAGAACAGTGAAGTTATAAATGTTTTATAATTGTCAATTATAATTGACGAGCTAGAATTGACTTCAGAAGAGTGCTGGCCCATGCACAGTTACTATGAGAGGTCCGAGTGTGCACCGACATACCAGCCATCAGGGCCAGCTGCTAAGGTTGAGGCTGTTAGGAAAAGACAGCCTCCCTGCTCCTTTAGGCACGCAGACGCGACATTTTTCTGGATGCTTCCTATGACTTGACTTGTCCTTCTTTTGTCTGTTCTGATGTGGAAGAGGTAGACTCTACATTTTCTCCTTCCAGAAATCTATAGAGCATTCTCCCTTTCTTCATGCAGCGTTGGGTGAACTAGCCCTTCCACTCCCCTTTTCTGGGCCCTCCCTTTATTTCCCTGAGTAAAAAACACTGACTTTGTAGTCATGTCTTAGAAAGAGTTTCTTTCTTACATGCTTGTGAAAAAATCCCCGTGCAGGACTACATTATACTTAATTTCATCCCAGTGGTTATGCCCTGGCAATCTACTATTGGTCTCTTCAGCCAAACAAAATCAGGAATTCAGCTACCATTTTCTAGCAGAGCCAGGGAAAGGGGCTGAGCTCTCTGCTGTCCATTCAGGCTCTTGCCCTGGTGGCCTTTCCACTTGCATTATTGCTTTTATAACTTTGGGTGACTGAACTGTTGAATCTTGATATACCTAAGCCATACAGTCCCATGTGGGAGCAGGCCTTTGTACATCATGGCCTGTCCCTATGGCACAGTGCCTTTGCAGAGCAGATGCTTGTGCAGAAGCCTGGGTTAGCCAGAAAGGCCTGCAGTCCTGGGAGCTGTGTGTTTTTTCCCAGTCTGGTCTGCAGCCTCTGCCTGGTCAGTCGGGCTGTGTGCAGAAGCGGTAAGGGCTAGGGGCTGTGTACAAGGCACCAGCAGTGTCTGCTCTAATGGTTTCCTGTGGCCTCATGAATGCTGAGCCCAGGCTTTTTATCGATGGTGCAATGTGTTGAATTTGTTGACGACTCATTCACTCAGTCTTTAAACTCTCTGCTCTCTTGATTTCTGATTCTTCTCTTCCTACTTCTCTGTAAGAATTTTCCTTCTCAGTCTACTAGTGAGTGTTTCTTTTTCTGCCAATAGCTTAACCTTGAGGTCCCCTAGGGTTCCACACTGAGCATTCTGCTTGTGTGATTTTGTCTTCTCTCATGGTTTTTAGCCATGACTTGCATGCTGATGACTTTCGAATCTTAATTCATCCCTGACATTAAACTCATATACGAGTCTGCTCACTCGGCAGATCAACTTGACATTGTGAAACTTAATCTGTCTACACTTGACTTCTTTCCTATGAAAGATTGCTCTTCCTCTTGATTTCCAACTCAGCAAATAGCAGTTATTTGCCCATCCAATCACTCAAGTTGGAAACCTAAACACCACCCTAACTTCCAATCTTTCCCCTCACATGAATATCTGCCAATTTGACTTTCTGATGGGAAAGAGTGCAGAAGTGAGAAGAGGCTACTAACAAAGGAGAGGGAATGGAGATAGTTGATAAAGTAAGTTTCTTCCACAGTACATGTGGAGGGATTGACTTTGATGGGAGTAGAGAAGCTGTTTGGTTGCGCACAGCAGAGAGAGCTCCATTAACATGCATTAAGATGGAGGCAAGTCATGCCCTGAGAATGAGAGAGCTAGAGGCTTGAGAAGGTTGGGATAAATTTGGAATACTAGAGACCAGGCTGCTAGGCTGTACTGAGAGCTGGCTGAACTCAGCTCAACAGAACTGCATATGAATCATTTGTTCTTAAGGAGCTCATTCTCCAATGAGGGAAACAGATTGTCACCTCCAAAGTTACCAGTAAAATTATCCAACTCCACATCCACATTCTGCTTCTTTTCCAGCTTGCTTTGCCAAATGTCCTCATGGCAGCTTACATGTGTGCGCACACACACACACACACACACACACTGGCACACACATATCCCATGTATATTGGGGTATAATTTACATATGGTAAAATTCAATCCTTTCAGCATACATTTCTATGCACATAGTCATGTAACCATTGCCACAAATGAGATATAGAATATTTTCATTATCCTCCCAAATTCTCTCATACTTCTTCTTTGTAGTCAACTCCCCATCCCCTAGTAACCACCGATCTATTTTCTGTCCATATAGTTTTGCCTTTTCCAGGATGTCATATAAATGGAATCATATAGCAGGTAGCCTTTTGAGTCTGGCTTCTTTCATGCACTAGTATAGTGCTTTTGAGATTGAATCATGTTGTGCATGAGTCAGTAGTTCTTTTCTTTTTATTGCTGAGTAGCATTTCATTATATGGATGCACCTACCATTGTGTATACACCTACCTTGTGTATAAATGCCTGAGTTCTGAGTTTGCTACTCACCAGATGAAGGTTATTTGTTTCCAATTTTGGTGATTATGAATAAAGCTGCTATAAACATCCATGTGAATATGGATAGCTTTCCCTTCTCTTGAGTAAATAACTAGGACTGGTATTGTTGGGACATATAATAGGTATGCATGCAAACTTATAAGAAACTGCTAAATTATTTTCCAAAGTGGTTGTACCATTTTGTATTCTCAACAGAAATCTGGGCTTCTTGGCAGCACTTGTTATTGTCAGCTTTCAAAATTTTACCTGTTCTAATAGGTGTGTAGTGGTATCCTGTTTTAGTTATAATTTTGCATTTTCCTAATGACTAGTGAAGTTAAGCATCTTTTAATGAGCTTATGGATCACCCACTAAAGACACATATTTGATGTGTCTGGTCAAATCTTCTGCATATGAAAATTGAGTTGTTTTTCTTATTATTGTGGTTTGAGAGCTTTAAAAATATTCTGAATATAAGAGCTTCATCAAAATGTGTTTCGTAAATATTTTCTCCAAGTCTCTGACTTGCCTTTTTATTTTCTTTACAGTGTTTTGTGAAGAACCAAAGTTTTAAATTTTAATAAATTTTTAATTTAAAAAATCTTTTCTTAACCCAAGATCACAAAGATGTTCTCCTATATTTTCTTCCAGAAATTTAAAGTTAGGTTTTACATTTATATTATTATCCATTTTGAGTTAATTTTTTATAAATATTGTGAGGTATGAATTGAGGTTCAATTTTTTTGTGTGTATGGTTATCCAATTTTTCCAGCATCATTTATTGAAAAGATTCTCCACCGAATTACCTTTGTAATTTTGTAAAAAGTCAGTTGATCATAAATTTGTGAGTTTATTTTTGAACTTTCAATTTTTCCCATTTTTTGTGTATTTTTCATTTCACAAATACCATGTTTGATTATTGTAGCTTAATAATAAATATTGAAATCAGTGTGAATTCTCCAATATTGTTCTTCATTTCTGAAATTGTTTTGGCTATTCTAGTTCCTTTACTTTTCCGAATAAATTTTCAGTGTCAAGTTCTACAATATATCCTGGTAGAATTTTGAAAGAGATTGTGTTGAGTTTATAGATGAATTTGGGGAGAACTGTAACAATACTGAGACTTCCAATCCATAAACATGGTATATCTTTCCATTTATTTAGGTCTTTTTTGTTTTATAGTTTCTAGTATGCAGATCTTGCACATATTTTGTTTGCTTTATACCTAAGAACTTATGCTTTTTGGTGATATTAAAAATAGTAAATTTTTCAATTTTAATTTTTAATTATTCATTGCTGCTATATAAAAATATAACAGATTTTTGTATATCGATCTTATATTCTGTGATTTTTCTAAACTCACCTATTCTAGGTTTTTTTTTGTAGACCCTGGGATTTCTTTCTAGAGTGACAATCATATTGTTTTTGAATAGAGACAGTTTTATAATATATTTTCCTTTTCAATAGGTATACCTATTTTTTGTATATGTTTTGAACTGCTATTTTGTTTAAAACATTTACTTTTTAGAGAAATATTTTAATAAGATTAAGTCTTGCCAAATTGGCCTTCTGGATTATTAAAATGGATTAGAGCCCTAAGGCCCAAACTTGATTAGATAAGGTGCTTGAGTTGGGTTGATGTCTGTTCTTTCTTCAAATACTCATTTTCAGATATGGCTCAACTTTCCTAATGATCCATTGATTGATGTGCTCTATCATGCAAATAGAGAATGACCATGAACATGCTTTGGATGTAAAGAATTGGTCCTGATTATTATTATTAATAGAATTACTATGGTAGTAATTGCCCCAAATCACCAGGTACTGATGTCACCTTAATGCTTATGACAGATGGTCACCAAAGATCTGGAGATTGGATTCACTTTATGGATTCAATTCCAATCCACATTTAGGGCCAGCCTCTTATTGGAGGAAATTAACACCTTGAAGAACAGTTATGGGATAGCTGTTCATATGTGAGACAAAGATTAATGACACTTTCTTCCCCAACCCTACATGGCCTGTTTCTTCTGTTCTGCTATGTGAGAAGTCTTCGTAATTTTAATCTTTCAAAGCTGTGCTACAATAGGATGATTAGGACATTTTATATAGGGCTTGACTTTTGCACAATAGCGAACTAGTATTTTTCTGTTTTGGGTTGGTCAGTGGCAATGATATGTAGGGTATTTTATGGAGGCAGAGAACTCCTCTCCTGTGATGATTCTCCTGCAGAGTCATTATTACTGTCACTGGTAAGGAGCCTTGACATAGCCCTTTGGCTTAGGAACCCTTCACACTTCTTGATGAGCAGATGGTTGACTTTCCCTAGGCTCCCTTGATACTTCCACTGCTACATTTCAGACACCCTTGCTCATCTACTCACTTACCCGACCATCTCCCTTGCTGGATGGAATGTGCATGATTCGGGATCAAAGAATCTTATACTCATACCCCAAGGGCCTGTCTCAGGGCATGGTTGATGTTATTGACTTACTGAGGCCTAAAAACACACTTAGCAGTCAGTCTGTCCCAGGGAGAAGGGTAAGGACTCTGGCATCATTCCAACAATTGGAAAGTAAAATTGAAAAAAAAAGGGCATTAATTGAAAAGGTTTGAGTCTGAGCTCTGTGGATGCCCTTTGCCTGAATTACTTATTCTCTCTAACTTACATTTTCCCCATCTGTAAAATAAGGATACGACCTACTTCATTAGTTCTTAATATTATAGTACTAGGTAAGTGAATGTTATTAGAACTGTGACTCAATGGATATATTGTGCCATTTAATCCTAACTACTAGCAGATCCTCTCCGACTCAGTTGCCTCCCCTGGTTGATTTGAAGTTCTGGGACCGTTGCTGCACAATTTGGGCACCCCCATTGCCATCAATGTGGCTACCATTGCCAGTAAAGTGCCAATTAGATAATTAGATGCTCATACCACCTGGGATGCCACAGTGGCTGATTTCAGTGATACCTGCACAGGGCGACATCTGGAATCTGTGGGCTTCTATGTTAGTCTCAGTATCTGGGTTTTATATTCAGCAGGATTTATGGGGAATTCTAAAACATGCAGGCTGCCCTATGTCTGGGTGTCACAGGGGCAATCCAGAAAGCGTACAGATTCCCTCCCCAAATTTCAAGGAATGCATTCCAGCCCTCCAGACTATAATTCACTCTATGTTTCAATAAAATATTTCTGCATTTATTTTTTTTTGGTATCCTCAATCCGGTTTGAAGGGCATCAACATTGTTAGCTTAATATATAATTTGAGATTAAAAAAATACTATTGTTAATAACTGAATATGCATTTTATTTCTAATTTTAAAAATCTCCCAAATTATAGGAAAAGCTGTGATTCCCATAAGTTTGGTCTCTAGAATAAAGATTGTGCCATATTTCTAATGCACGCATCTTGTTTTGTGTGTGTGTGTTTGTTTTTAAATTAAAAACTTTGATGGTACTCTGAAACTATTCAACATGTTCTCATTTCAAAAGCAATCACGTTGAGTTCTGCTGTCTAAATAAATTGAAGTTGATCTCATTGACTAATTCAGTTGGATAAATTTACAAACAATGCTTATCTGTGGCCACATATTTATATGTCTTTATTGGATGTTGTTTATCTCCTTCTTGAACACAGTTTGTTACGCATCAAAGTAGAAACATGTTAATACGGTCATGATTTTATAATTTGAGTGCATACATTCTATGTATATATGTATGTACATTCATATCTTTATGTATAGTAAAACTTGTCTCCCAGGAGTGGGGTGTACTTTGATTTTCTTTGCGTTTTTCTGTTTTAAAATTATCTACAATGATTAACCAGAAAAGCAATAATTATTATACATAAAAATAGGAGAACTGTTGAAGAGTATCTTTCTTAGGCTCAGGCCAGGAAAAAATTATTATTGTATTAATTTGGGCCAGACTACCAGAATTGAGAAAGTAATGGAAAGGATTCTAAGGCTGGATTTCCCAGAAGAAAAATAACCTCAAAGGTAGTCTCTAGATTCACAATTATATTAATTGAGCATGGAGAGAGAGTGTACATCACTTACCAATGTCGCGAATTTTTCTTTTTCTCTTTGTAAATCAGATTGAAAAGGAAGACCAAGCCAACCCCAAAGAAGAAGTGACCACGGAGGAATTTCAAGTGAATGGACGGCCTCAGCTCCTGGACTCACTGCTTCACAACCCGTCGGCCCTCGGACAAGTTATCTGGCTTCAAATATGATGCAGGGGCAAACACCTGCTGATGTGGCAACTGCTAGTGCCCATGGCCCCCGTGGCGTAGGGGCCTTGAGGCAGCCCACCTGGAGGTGAGCAGGGGCATCTCTGTGTGTTACACTCCAGCTGGGGGGTGGTCCCAGTGGCACCTATGGGCTCCAGAGGTCAGTGCACAGCTCTTTTGGTTTCGCGTGAAGTCCTTTTTTCCCCAGGATGTGCACACGCCTCCAAGGTCTTTGGGTCAGGATGGCTCAAGAGCCAGACCACATGTTGTCCTCCAAATCTTTACCCTCTTCCATCCCTGGCATCCTGTTGCTGAGCCTGACTTATTTGGTCCTTTACCTTCTTCTTTGTAATTAGTTCTCAATCTGGATTCCTCTCTTTCCCTGTGCCATTAATCAGTTCCCTACATCAGCCCATAGTCAGAGCCACTGTTGGCTCTGGGGAAGATTCAAGTTATTTTCTGAGTAAGATGTTAGGCTGTCACCTAATCCAGAGATGCAAAGAAATCCCCAGAGAGTGTAGTAGTTGTCTCAATGTGGCTGTGTGCTATGTCATAAGCAGAGAGAAAAAACATGAGGAAGTAGCCCCCTCCTACTCTTCAGGTCCCTGTCTCCAATCTCACATGGGGCTTTTTGGACATCTTATGGTCCTAGCCTCGGTGAGAACAAACTTTCCAAGGCACTGCCCTTGAGCCCTGTCCAGCCTATCTCTGAATGATCCCAATTCTAGAACTGGCTGCTTTCAAACTGTATAAACTTGGGCAAGTTATCTGGCTTCAACCATGGGGATGCCCTACTCCAATCCCCTCTCCTGAGTGGTCCTGGACACAGGGCGGCTGCTCTCCCACCCCTCCACACCTTGAGACACAGGCCTATTGCCCCAGGGCATTTTCATTACCAGAAGGGGTGCTCAGAGAGTTTCTGTTTCTAGATTGTGACCTCCCATATTTCTGGGGAAGACTGAAGCCTGGTTCCTCAGTGCTTTCCCTGGCTGTCCCCTCCACATTTCCACTTGATAGCGTAGTGGGATAAGAACAAATAGAAGAGGAGCTTGGCCTTGAGGAAGAGGAGAGTTAGGGGAGGTTAAGCAGTTCAAGACTTCTCTTCCTGTGTAGGAGGGCTTTTCACATTGTGAGGGCATCTGAACCCAACTATAATGGGAAAGGTTTGGAGGTTGACTTCCTATCTCTTCTCTCTGTTTTGCCCCTACTATCTGTAGCCCGAAACCTTGGGAAGGACTATGATCTCAAGTATGGGCTCTAACTCCCACCGTCACTGTACCTGGCTCTGCCACATCCCCTACACACAAACACATACTGCCCAGAGGGAGTTTGCCTCCTGGGACAAATGGAGGAAACTTAGATCATCTTGTGCTCCTGTGGACTGGTGTGCGTGTGTGTGTGTGTGTGTGTGTGTGCATGTGTGTTGGGGAACTTAGCTTTGGGAGAATATCTTTGGGCTCTCATTTTCTCTCCCAGGCACAAATACTGGAGAGCCCTTCCAAGTCCCATGTCAGTTCCTACCCATTGAGGACTCTGACCGGTAAAGCTGATCATGAGGAGACTGTTCTCTAACACACAGCCCCCTTGGGGCCTGGCTTTGTCTTAGGGTTCCATGGTATCCTCAGCAATAGCCTTGTAGGAAGGAGCCCCTCTTTGGCCACTTTCCTTACTCAGCCTAGAGTTGGGGAGTAGGAGAAGAGGGTTTGTAGTGGGTCCAGCTAGGTATACTTCAGAAATTTTCCCAGCTTGTTTTAAGCCCAAATTTGGCTGATTTGTTTACTGGCTCCAAAAGTTGGAATTGAAGGGAATTAAAACATGCAGGCAATGGATCCTTCCCCAACTCCCCTCCCCAACCTCTCCAACACTATTCTACCTATGAGGCCAGTGGGGGGGAGGAGAGGCCATGCCCCAGGATACAGGCTCATTGTTCTTCCAGGCATGGTCCACTTCGCTTGTGATTCAGAAGCCCTTTCCCTACCCAGCAAGACTGCACTTTCTTGCTTTCTTTCTGTTCTCTCTTTTTGTACTTGTAAATCATATGTTGTCATACATTCTTGGCACTTGTGCCCATCTTGGAGCTCTCTTCTTGCTGTTCATTCTGCTTGTGATACTCTGGTCTGAGATCTTTGCACAGGTGTCTTCAGCTCGAATATCATCGTGGAGATGCTTCTCTTGAAAACTCAGTGCTGTTTCCATGGTTACTCTCTATTCAGTCACTAAGTTTTGTTTGTCTTTGTAGCACTTATCACCTTCTGGAATTATCTTGCTCACTTATTTGCTTGTTTAATGCTTGGCTTCTCTTCCCCTCCTAATGTAAACTCCGTGATTGCCAACACCTGTTTACTGCTACACCCTCAGTTCCTGGCACTGGGAAGAACTCAATAAATACTTGTTGACTGAATGAATGAATGTTTGTCTGTTGTTTTTTTATAGGGGTAATTTTTCAAAAGTCTAGATACTTTTAAGAAGTCAGAGGTGTCTGTTGTATTTAGCAACAAGGAACTATTGGTGACCCTGTAGGGTACTCTGTGTGGGGCAAAGGGGAGGAGAGGAAAAGGAATTTGTGAACCTAAATGCAACTCTCTCAACTGGCTTGAGTGTGAAGGAAAGCAGAGGAGTAGAGCAATGGCTGGGTTGAACGGAGGAGCATGGCGAGTGCAGCTGAGGGAGGTGGCAGAGTGGGTGTGTGACAAGGGAGGAGGGGGTGACTGATGGAGCTGAGAACTCAGGAGTTGGAAAGGAAGGAATTGGGGCCCAGTGAAGGAATCAGGCATGGAGCAGGGCTGCCTTTTCACTGGAAAAGAGGGAAGGAGAAAAAGAGAGTGTAGATTCTGGTAGATTTTCAGGGCAAGTGGCAGGAACTTGAGACAGTTTCTGCCTGTGGCTTTGATTGTAAAGTTGGAGATGAGGTGGCTTATTCACGATGGGGGTGCTGGTATTGGGGGCCAGAGGTATGAGGACGGAGGAGACGATTATAAAGAAATCACTTCAACCATGCCTTTGAAATCATCATAATCTTTTCTTCAGATGAACTTATATTTTCTTTTTATTTATTGATGTAAAATTCAAGACAACATTTTGCCACTACATTCTTGCCTACAGCTTCATATTTAGATCTAAATCCTAGATCTAAACTTGAGACTCAGGGTTTCAGATGGAAGATAAAAGAGTCAAAGAAAGAAAGGCAAATAAAGATTCATGAGAAAACTTTGACTATGGGAAGCTCCAAAAATTCCATCAAATTACAGAGAGATGGTGCTGTGCTCTGAGACAGTAATTTGCTCAATGTCCGTCTGGCCTGCAGTTCTTACAACAGAGAATGTGGAAGCTCTGGGCTGGAAGGGTTCTGGGAGGCCTTCCTGTCTGACTCTGTGGCATGTCCCATTCCCATTAATAACACCATCAACAGGTGCTTACTGTCTCTGCTTAGGAAAATGAAGTATTCTCAGTGGACAAAGGTGATACTGTTGACACAAGAGTGGGGTGTACAGCTGTCATTTGGAGAGATTTTGCATACTCATTCTTACTTGTAACATAGGTACACACTTTCAGGAATGATTGGTTAAGGGCAGTGATACAAATAACTCTTTAAAATTGAGCATCACCTGTGCAACCCTCTTATACTACAGGGTGTTTTGTGTTTGTAAATGGGAGAGGTTGATCATGGCCCCCATAGCCATTGAAATCATGACCTTGACCTTATTGTCATCATGCTGAAACCTAGAAGTTTCTAAACTGAGCTTGGTGGAGCCCTGGAGTACTCGGAGATGCCACCTTCTGAGATAGGAGGGAGGCGGAGCTGATAGGACCCCAGGTCACACCTCCACATCAGCGAAAGTAGCTTTTCGGTCTACGTTGACTTCTAATTTTATGTAGATGAAAGGATTCCACTGGAGTAAAAGAGTCTGACAATCTACACTTTCACAACTGAAAACAAATATTGATAGAATCCTTATGTTAGTGATTTTCTAAATGATTCACTGCATCAGAGTGGGCCATTTAGCATTACATCATAGGTTTGGGTTCAGTTGTCTGCTACTTCAGTGACTACTCATTTCCTCGTAGGCAACAGTTCATCTATCGCCAAGTGTTTTGACTTTTGATAGCTGGCTAGGTTTATCCTAAAGTATGGATGAGCAAAAGAACATAAATTAGCAAATAGTCCTGATAATTATTCCTATACTTTTATTTTTAAACCAATTTATGTAACAGTATTATATTCAACATGGCACTAAAATCAATTTCTGTTTCATGAACTATATATTTTTTTTTTTTTTGAGACAGAGTCTCACTCTGCTGCTTGGACTAGAGTGCTGTGGCATCAGCCTAGCTCACAGCAACCTCAAACGCCTGGGCTCAGCAATCCTTCTGCCTCAGCTTCCTGAGTAGCTGGGACTATAGGAATGTGCCACCATGTCTGGCTAATTTTTTCTATACATTGTTAGTTGTCCAGCTAATTTCTTTCTATTTTTAGTAGAGACGGGGTCTCACTCTTGCTCAGACTGGTCTTGAACTCCTGACCTTGAGTGATCCTCCCCCCTTGGACTCCCAGAGTGCTAGGATTACAGGTGTGAGCTACCAAACCTGGCCCATAAACTACATTAACTATATAAATTACATTAATAATACATAAAATAGGCTTGAGGAGAGTGGAGAAAATGGGAGGCTACAGCTTAAGTCGTGGCCTTACTTCATATCAAATCAGCTCTCTATCAGATTTGATTTATTTGGTTCAAAAAGATCTCTTACTAATAAAACTACGTTCTAAAAAAGTGTTAAGTCTAATGACCAAAGTAACATTCATATATTGGATTTTGAAGCAAATGAACTGTCTTAAGAGCTCATTCATACCCTGAGGTTGGAAACCTGTGGGACCCAGTGGTGGTATCGGGAGAGGCTGATGGGCCCCTCTCTAGAACCTCAAATCTGCAAGGATTTTGTAGAGGGAAAGGTAGATAATCTCGAGTAACTGGGGTCCAGAAGGAAGGTTCTCTCTTGTGGCAAGAGGGTCTAGGTTTCTAAAAATTCCTTCAGCAGGGATATCCGTCCTTTAGTTAGGAGATATAAAATCACCAGGAAGAAAGGATGGGGAAGAATGTCTTGGTCCATGTCTGAGAAGGTGGCAGATGGTGGGGGAAGTCGTTTTTGTGGTGAGTTAATGATGGATATTCCTGGTAAAGATTTCCTGGGAAATTATTTACATCAGCATTAACCAAACCTGTCCTCAATGCAGAAAGAAAGAGATTTTGGGGCCATTCTTTATTAATGAAGCCACACTGGGGTCAATATTAGAGGCAGATATTTTTTCAGACATTGAAAACACTTCCTTGGCCCAGGCGACAGCCTAGGCACAGCCCGCACTGACATCCAGACAAACCCATTTGGTTGATGATGAAATGGAGATATCCTGTTGGACCCGCCATCAGGGAGAGTCAGATAGTCTGTCTTTGAGAGTGGGTGGGACTCAATAGACATTCTGGCAACTTTTTGTTAATTATTAAAATAAATCATGTTTGCATGTAGATCAGAGGGTAAAGTTTTTCCTGACACCGCATATGTCACTCTCTTCCCAAGTGGAGTCCATTCGCAACGAGCATGCCTCTTCCGTAACTGGAACAGGTGACTCCCACGGGAGTCAGCTGGCTTGCAGGACTTCTTTTGATGGGAGTTATTTAGTGGATCTTCCTGGATTTGGTTTTACTTCTCTGGTCCCTGAATCACACCAATCTTTGGGTTTGCTACCCGTAATTTCTGTCTGGGGAAGGCAGCATCTCTCTTCTCTCCAGAAAGAAATAGTGATGCATCAAGAAGAAAAATCCTGGTTTTGTGGCCTGTTTTTGCTCTCATGGTGATCCAACAGACTTTTACATAATCTGTTTTCAGTATAACTCACCCTCCATTTCTTGAATTCTTTGTGAACATCCCTTTCTCCTGCAGCTGACAGATTCTGTTCTTTCTGGCTTATAAGCTTTCTGAGTCAGATCCTTTAGCGGAGCTTTAGTTCTCTGCTGATGGAGATCATTAAGGATGTCTACTGCCAGCTGCAAGATTCTGCATTTATTTTCAACTAGAGCTTTGGCTGTCAGCAGTAAAAAAAAGAAAAGTCATTTTCTAAGTTTAAAATTTTTTTCTTTCAGCTGATACCTTGCTGACACCTCATTATTTGGCTTAGAATATAAATGGTTCCTGTTTTCTTCAACTCTTTTTTTAAATTTTTAATTATTATGGGTACATAATAGTTGTGTATCTTTATAGAGCACATGTGATGTTTTGATATAAGCATACAACATGAACTAATCAAATCAGGGTAATTGGAGTATCCATCACCTCAGGCATTTATCATTTCTTTGTGTTAGGAACATTCCAATTCCATACTTTTAGTTATTTTAAAGTATATGCTAACTTCTTGTTGATTAGAGTTATTTTGTTCTGCTATCAAATATTGTTTATTCTAACTATATTTTTTTCAACTCTTGTTAATGTGGATTTTGGCATCACTTGATGTCCCTGACTTTTTGTCTTCTTACCATGGTAATCTGCCAGCTAACTGTTCATTTTCAAAATCATCTCATCCATTTCTTTTCCTATGAGTTTCCTCCTCTGATATGGAGATCAAGATGAAGCAGTTTCAGCTGCATAGCATATTTATTCAGAATTTCAATTCCATCATTTTCCTAAGCCACAGCTTCTTTTTGAGACTTGGGATCTTATCTGATTTGCTTGCTGTCTCAGTAGGAGGGGGGAGGGTTGGAGGAGGGAGCAGCTGGGGACAGAAAGAGACGGCAGCCTCTTCTCTCCTCCAATCCATCTGTCCTACCACCTCTTCCTCTTCCCCCATCCCCTATCTTTCATCTCTTTCCTCATTCATCGTCCCAAGGTATATATCTCTGATCACAATATCTGTTTTTCTACAACTTAAATTTACAGAAGATCTTGGTTTTATAGATTTCTAGCAGAGCTACTAATAACCGTTCTACATTTTTATTGCCCTGGACTTTATACCTTCCTCACTGCCTTCTCTCTCCGGATCTTGTCCCTGGCAGCTACCTGAGATTCTGCTCAAACCAGTACTACTCTGAATCTTGCAGTTTTCTACCATCAAGCCACCAGCCGCAGCCCCTGATGAGGGTGCTGACCCACAGCTGGCTGTATTCTGGCTCCAGGTCTCTCTAATCCCCAAATGGCCTGGTGCCATGCTTACATTAGGTTAACCATGGGTTGGTTCCATCACTGCTGAATCTACCTGCTCAACTCGCTTTCACCTACAGTTTTAATTTACTATTATTGCATTGTCTTAAGTCTTCAAAACTCTTCAGCCAAAACTTGAATCCAGCTTCTAATGGCACACAGGTTCTCTTCTCTGGTCTAAGTTTATTTTGGGGAGCTCTTGGGGTCCTAATAAAAGAATCTCTGGAGTCCAAAGAAAGACATGGGAGTATTTGGTACTAAATGTGTTCATGAGTGTGTGTGTATGTGAGAGAGAGAGAGAGAGAAGGAGATCCTTTCCTTTTTGTGGCTTCTTTCTTTCTGCTGATGCTTCACGTGCTCTGAGAGAGGTGGGTGCCCTCCCTTCCATCCCCTGTCTCCCCTTTGCTCAAAATCATGCCATCAAGAGGTCATGGCTTCTGCTCTGATAAACCTTGCGATGGTTCTTATCCACATAGGAGTAGGTTTGGCTGGCAATTCACTCCAATTCCTTCCCCCTTCTAACTTGTAAAACTCAAGTGTCTGTGAAAATGAAAAAAACTTTAACGTACATATATCACCCAACATGGCTTTATAAAGCTGCTTCTTAAGGCAGCTCTATTTGCTAAACATTTTAAACCCCCATTGGGATAGGACTGATTTAGAACAGTGTTACACAGTGACTTTCTCATACAGGGAATGCCAGCTTGGTTAGACTAGGACATTATTTATACAGGGGAAAAATCAAACTTGTGTGTGTTTTTTTCTTTTTTTTTTTTTTAGAATTCATTTTTTCTTAAAGTCTGATCATCCCCTATTTAAAACTTTTGCTTCTACTCTTCATGTTTTATAGGAGCCCACCTTTCATGGAACTCTGGAGCACTAAGCACTTTTATAGTTATAATATCTAAAAGATAAAAAACATAGTGTCTGCCCTCAATTTCATGGGCAAATCCCATCATCAGTGTCACTGGCCAACAGGGTCAATACTTGCTGAATGAATAAATGATGAAACTATATTGAAGACAAAACCATTTAGGGATTTATTGAGTATATAAGTAAAGACTCAGAAATGAAAATTCCAACCACCAGGTAGAAGGCCCAAATCATGGGTTTAGATGCCCAAACTCATGCAGCAATGCCAGAGGACAGCTGAGCACACTTAGGTGTTATGATACCATCTCCATTCACGTGGGGCTTGACGCCAGGACTCACAGGTGCATTGCTCTCACCCTACAGTGACAAGTGCTCACTTTAATTGGTTGATGGTCTCATTATGGGTGGGTCCCGGGGTAGGCATGGGTGTGAGCTAAAAGCATGGGATCAGGGAAGTTCTCACATTCTCACCAAAAGTGGGAATTAACTATGGCATCTATCCCTTCTCCATCATTGGGAGAGGTGGTCTGTGAGGTGATTCAGAGAGAGGGATCTGGAAACAGACACACCGTAGTGGAACCCCTGGCTGAGTGTTACTACTTGTGTGACATTAGACAAGTCACTGAAGCTTGCTAAGCTTCATTTTATGGGTAAGGACAATTAAATAGGAAACACATGTAAGGCAATAAGCAGAGATGGCATACTTACACAGTAAAACAGAGAAACATGATGCTCATTCTTATAGATCTTATCACTATTTGCATTTCTCTCATACTTATTTGTGTACTTGTTTATTTCCTGTCTCCACCACTAGCATGTAAACCTCATAAGAGCAAGAATCGTGGCTTTACACCCCTCTTCCTTCCCCCACTTCAATTATTTGATGTGATAACTTTCTCCAGAATGTATAAAAACAGCTTTGAAAGCATGGCTTCAAACCCCCTCCTGGTCCACTTTTTAAGCCTTCATACCCATCATGCCATTGACTCAGCAGAGTGTGGACTTAGTATACTTTCCACTCTGCTATGATCAGCAGATTTTACCTAGAAATGTCTTTATAATTCCTTTTTAAAAGATATTGATAGTAAGAAAAATTTCTCATCAAAATAATGAGAAAGAAATATCTCATTCTCTTTCTCAAAATGAACCCAGTATCAGCTTTTACACAAAAGGTCTCATATGCTGCAAGATTTGCAGTAAGTTACCAACCCTTTTTCCTAAAACTTTTTGGTTGGTCTTGCCCTCCAGCTCAATTGGTTATTCAAAGATTATGTCTGTGATTTAGACAAAAATGTAACTGTCTTACATGCCCTGGCCCTAATGGAGAATAAAGCACTTGAAGGGCTGCAGCCAGGCACTCCATGCTAGCCTAAGACCAAGTGTGAACTAATGTCATCCACTCAGAGCAGAAGGAATAGGCGGAGTCCTTTCTGTGTCATCAATAGATTTTGGGTGGATTGCACTCCTCTGCCATCATTAGTCAGAGTATCTAGAGGTAGATGATACAATGTTGGACCTTCCACATGGTCCCTTGCCACTATTCCACAGAGTAACTCTCATGAACAGGTGCTTGGTCTTACTTAAGCCAACAAATAACTGGCTTTCACAAAATAAAAATCTATTGAACTAAAATTCTTGGATGTTACAAATTATTTTTCCTCTTCCTTGAGCAATATTTCTATTTAGGCTTATCCACAATTGATATTTATAAAGAAAGATTCCATTTGAATATATTAGCCTCTCAGTATAATCTGACTTAATATATATCTTGATTTTTAAAAAATTATCTGATTTCTAAATATATACTCAATTTATTGATATTTCTTCTTGCAGTCTAAATTGTGGCTATTTTGCTAAATTTGATGCCATCACATAAGAGCAAATATAAAAGATTAATAAGTTTTTCAATTGTTGGCATTTTGAAAGTAAAGGCTCAAAAAATTTCAGGAAAATGAATAAGAACACTGGATTCTTAGAAAAGGCATAGTGTTATGTAACAAAAACTGGGCTGGGACATGGTTTTGTTTTTTACTAGTCATTTAACCCATCTATGCCTTGATTTCTTGATTTGTGGACGTGGAATGATGATACTTGCTTTGCTTTATCCACAGGGATATTATGCAAACCAAAGGAGACATAATTTTAGAATCTAAAGGTTTAGCACACTTAGATGGAAATAAGTTTTTAGAAGCAATATTATAAAAGGCACGCATTGACAGAGTTCTGCTTACCTGTGTTTAGTTGCACAGAGCTCCAGAAATATGACTATTGTGATCAAGTAAAGTATAGTCATTCTATTTATTGATGTAGAACAATACTTGAAGCTACATGGTGCTGAGAAAAGGAAGTGTTGATTCCATACTCTGGACAGAGAACCATACGTGTGCTATACTTACACCTTGGCTGAATGAACTGAGCTTCCTAAATGGGGCAGGCTTGGGGAACATGAGACATTTGGCAAAGCAAAACACTTTTGCCTAGCCAAGTGGCATTACAATCCTGACAGAGAGGCAAAGAGCTCTGGACAAAGGAAGGGATTTTGGAGTTATGAGAAGGGAGCAGGAGGGAGAGACCACCAAGGAATAAGACATACAAAAAGAAAGACTTTGAAAATAGAACAGAGAAGACTTGATGGCAACATCTAATTAAGTTTCACCATGTGAATCATGATTCCTTTCTGCTCCAGTGTCTATTGAAGTCTTCATTTTCTGGAATTAAATTTTTTTTTGTTGGGGGGGATGTTTTAAAGTGCTAAGTGTGAACTCCAGGAGGGCTTAGTCTGGGAGCAGAGTCTACTCCAAATTGCTGGTCACATTTGGTTTTCTCACATCAGGGTACTATCTGCTCCAACCCAACTCCATTTGACTGTTACAATGGTGTGACAGTAATACACCATTACAATGGCCAACCCCATCCATATCCAGTCTGTGGGGTCCTCAGTTATAATGGTAGGGTTTTAGTTCATGTGAATGCAGAGATAGTATGGCACAGGGGAATAGAAATGACTTAGGAGTTAGGAGATCCAAGTTCTGTCCCTAGATCTGTCAATGACTAGCTATGTTACTCCACTCATCCTGTATGTTTGATTCACCCATCCATACAATGAAGGGTTTGGATTAAAGGGTCTTTAAGAAATTTTCTTAAATCTCTGAAATTCTGTGATTTAAATGGACTATGTCATCTTTAGTTTGAATAAGAAGAGCACAGATGTGCAACATATGGATGCTCAGGTCCATGTGATTTCTGTGCTTGTGGTGGGAGTGTACACAGAGAAATTGAGTTGCTCTATTTTGTGAGCTGGAAAGTTGTTGGTAGATGGGCCCGTGAAAGTTCATCCACTGATGGGCAATACTTTATCTATTGCTTTTTGTAGTTGCCGCTGTCTCCCCTCCTTCTCAGAGGTTGGGCTACACACCTCATCTACTCTCTACCACTCCTACACCTCCAGTCAGTTAAAACGTGAACTTTGATTAAAACCTTCTCAAGTTGCTTTTCTCTGTCTTTCTTGTATTTTCTCTGAGTCCCATTTGACCCTCCCCCACCCTTTTTAAATCTCAGGAAAAGCTTCCTCTCAGGAATCTCAGATGCAAGGGACAGAAGCAAAGAAGAGGCATTTCCAAAGCATGAAGAGGGCAGGGTTGAGCTGATCTAAGTGTTGAGAGTGTCCAGAGCTCTTTCTGTCTTTCTTTGTTTATGTGCCTACTCTTTAAACCAATCATGTTACTGGAGCCATGAAGTGCTAGAATTTGCCAAGCTTCAGACACCTACCCACACCTTTGTTCAAGGAGCAGTATCTATTTCCGAAGAAGGTGGGGAGGCCACTTGGGATGCAGAGATACAACCACTGAAAGAATAATTGTGGGCTGAACAGCTTCATATAGAATTATAGTTTGACAGGTTTTTTTCCCCCTCAGCACTTTGAAGATATCCCATTGTCTTCCAACCTCTACAATTTTCAATGAGAGATTTGCTGTCAGTCTACTTGTCCTTTCATGGTAAGTAAATTGTATTTTGTCTTTGGTTGCTTTTAAGATTTTTGTCTTTGTCTTCAGTGTTCTGAATTTTTCACTATGATGATTTATTTTTATTTATTCTGCTCAGGACTCAAGTTCCTTCAATCTGAAGATATATGTCTTTCTCCAGGAATATGCAAAAATAAAAAAAGATATTGTTGCACAACCATCAAAATGGCAAAAACAAAAAAAATTATCAAGTATTGGCAGAATGTGGGGAAAATTCTCATAAGTTACATGAGAATTTATAAATTATTATAACATCTTTGGGTTGCAATCTGGGGATACTAGCAAAGCACGATATTATATAACCTGTGGTCAAGCAATTATGATTTTAGGCTCCCATCTTAGCGAAAACTTGCATTCACAGAAAAAGGAGATACCCATAAATCTGTTCAATGAATCATTGTTTGTCATGGAAAAAAAGAGGAAGAGATAGAAAAAATTAACCAAAATGTTCACCAATAGGAGAATGAGTGAATCAATTTGTGGTATCTTCATAAATAAAATCCTTAACAGCAGTTACATAAATCAAATATACCCACATCAGGTAGATTAATTTGGAGAATAGAATGAGGATTATGAAAAGCAAGTAGTAGATGATAAATGCAATATGATATATTATGCATAAATTTTAACAACCCACAATACTATCTTGCGTATTGCTCAATAAGCAGAAGCCATAAGGTCTCACACTTTCCCTATAATGCAACAAAATAAAAAAAGACAACAAAGTAAAAGGAAATAAAAAAAATTTATCTTCTTGGAAATAAAAAGGCAGATTTAAAATAACTCTTGTTTTGAATGAATAACAGAAATTGAAAGCTATATAGAAATGGTTAACAGTATTAGCCTGATGCATATTTGTTTGGAGAGATAGGTTGGAGACTGATGAAGTCTGGGTGTCTTCAAGGTTACACATCTTAGAAAACAAAAATACTTGTTTTGGGTCAATTTTGGATCTGGACTTGGGATTGTGGCTTCTGATGATTTCTGACATGGGGAAAAAGGGAAAACAGATGGAATACATCCTTAGCCCTAAGCCTTCCTCTAGTAATAGGTAGGAAAACACAGTAGAAGAAAATAGAATGTTGTAGAATGTGGAGGAATGTAAATGGACAGTATTAGGGTAGAGGGAAACTCAGAGTAGAGGAGAGAGAGAGTATCAAGAGCAGTCTTGTGCCGGGAGCTGGTGCAACCAAGCAGTCAGATGCCCAAAGCTCCAACAAGACCTAGCTAATTTTGACACAAGTAAAAATATGGGGGCAATGTCAGAGGAAGTCTTGTTCAGGGTGTGGGCTTAGGGTGACAGAGAATGCCAGGGAGCAGGGAGGAAGACTGATAGACTCAGATGAGCTATGGATCTGAGTGCCAGGTCCCCCAAAAGAGGAATTAGGCCAAGTACTGTCCAAGGAAGCTGGAGGGTGAGGCTAAACCTTCCTGGCTTCCTCACTTGGAGAGACCATGGCTCTCTGTGGAAGTGCCACTAAAAAGGCAGGAGAATTTAACTACATGGAATCTTCAGGTAGAAATGTTTCTCTTGCCTCTATTCAGGTGCTAAGTAAACAACAAACTGAGAACCTCTATTACGAACATTTTCCAATGGTGAGATATCTGAGGCCATTACATTCTTGGGAATAACACGGTGGGGCACAGGGTGGTGGTGGTGGTTGTGGTGGAACACATGACGGACCACTTGTAAGTGAGGACAAATTACCCATCCAGCCCCAATAAGGACAAGTAATATTCCTTCAGCCTGTTCTAGGTCTCAGCCAAGCCAGACCCCATGCTCAGAGCTTGCTGGGCTCTAATCCTCCATGTTATGCTGAAGACACACATTTACTGTGGAATGATGGGGAGGGGAGAGCATAGTGTGTATTAATTCATGTGAAAAGTTATATATTTGCCCAGAAATGTTAATAACCAGAAATTATTGAATTCTCTGTGTTTGTTTGTTGTGGAAATAAAACCTTCTGGGGATGGATCAAAAATATCTGGAAATTACTTGAAATTGGTGGATAGCTAAATGTAATGTGCCTTGGATATTACAACTAAAATGTGCTACAATTCAATTATATATTTTGTTTTTTAAGAGGATTGGTTTTGGGGAGCACTACTTAGTAAATATTGTAGAAAGCATATAAAGTCCTCAAAGCTGTTCTATGTAAACTTCTTGAGTGGGAAATTTTAACTATAATGTTTGTCATATGACTTTGATAATTCTGGATGTTAATTGATTTTATGTTCTGACATCTTGACTGGTTTTGCAAAAAATGAGGTGTGTACCCAGAGTTGTCCTGGTAAATGCTTAATAATTGGGTCTCTGGGTAAAAAGTCCTAATTTATAGTGTTTGCTAATTTCCATGGTGTAAATATTTCCACTATGCTGATTTCAAGCCATGAATGCAGAATTGGGAAGAGATGTGCACAACTGACTCTGGTCCATCAGCACAGGCTGATGCCAGTGTACCACTGTATATACCCAAGTGTCTCTGTGAAGCTAGAGTTTACTGCTAAAAATTATGCCTATAGATATACAAAGGCACTAGTCAGAGAAAAAATATAAAGGTGATGACTGTAAAATAAATTCAAATTGGGTAACTCAAATGGAGAAAATTGGCAGAGAATTTTTTTGAAACTTTGAGAAGTGGTATTTGGCTATATTCATCTTTTATTATCTTTTGTTAAGCAAACAGGGTATCTATGTTCTGAACTATTAGTTTCTTTAGTGTTTTCTAGATGGAGGCTGTGGCTTCCTTCCTTTCAGATATTGGTGCTAAGGTGATGCTGAGCAAAGAATTGATAGGAACTGCAACCTGTGAGGCTGGTTTCAGGATGGCTGAACTGACGGTCAAGAAGGAAGAAAAGATACGGAGTCTCCCAAATTTTCGGGTAGCAGCACTGAAATTTAGACCTGTGATTTGGTATGACAATATATGGCTTTTTGTGGTTGTTAACATTAATGAAAACAAGAAAAATTAGTTGCTCAAAAGTTGAAAAAATGGATTAATAAACTCTCTTATTATAAGAGTAAAACAAAAGAACTTATTAAAATAGAGGTGAATTGGAAATGTCAATGGGAATCCATGTATTTTTTTTTTAAAGGAGAATTTATCTGTTCTGTCCCTACAGTGATTTGTGCTGTTGAATATTTTCGCTGTCATCCTGCCAAATTCTAGTTCAAATGTGGAACAAGCTTATTGTAGACCCAGTACCTGTGGCTTCTAGAGCAATCCTCTGAAAGAAAAGGAATTAGTGCCCTTGGGAAGATAGTTAAATCCATATCTCAAGGCAGGGAAAAGAATCATAATTAGCTTGCAAATTCTAGATATTGAAAGAAAGCAAGGTTTGCATTAGGGCATCAGAAAGGCATAAGTCCATAATGATGCAAAAAGAAGATAAAATAGAATTGTCTAAAAAAAAACACTTGACTTTCTGAAATTGTTTACTGAAAAAGCTGTATCATGATTAACCCAATATGTGAGGTCTTCATTTAAGTTTTTATAAGCAATAGTTTGAAAATGCAAGGAGAAAGACCTGTAACATAACATAATCAGAAGGGCATGTCACAGGCAGTTATCACAATCCCAAAAATCTCTGTGAAATGTGGTTTATTTGCTAGAAAAGGATGCAAGCAGAAAAGAATCAGGATTTCTGGTGATGCTACGTTTGACCTGTAAGAGTTGTTTCTCTCTTCTTCTCAGCAGCAACTCACAGTTTTTCCTTAGTGCTTCCAGCAGCAGTTGCACAGGATAGGCAACTTCCCTCCGAAAGTCACGCTGAGTTTTATCAACTGCCAGTGCATGGGCACTACTGCAATTTATATCGTGTTATTTATGGCCATTTATCCAACTACAGTTTCCTCTCTGCAGGGGCCCATGCCCGACCTCGTGCCCCATTCTATTTTTATTACCGTGTGTCTGTGCCCCTCACATGACAAGACAGAACCAGCTTCTCTACCTCCGCAGGGCTGTGACTCATTCCAAGGGGAGAGAATTTTATAGATGTCAGAAAATGTTAGTTAAGTGGACACTGATAATAAACAGAAAACACTGAGTGGGCAACACCAAATACAAAAAAACTGCATGGATGAAGGAGACATATCAAAACTAGTTTTAAAAGTAATAGGAGAAAGATAAAGATGCAATATGCTAGAAAAATACAAATTTTTAACTGAGCTTCTTCTCCTAAGGAGATTTTAAAATTAAGGAAATGTGGGAAATAAGTGAAGAAACAAAAAGTAAAATGCTGAGGGATAAGTTTGACCATAAATATCTAAGGAAAAATATGCTTGCGCTAAAAACAACCAAATGGTCAAAATTCAAGTGGAAAAACAGATCGACGTAATGCCAGTTGATGTCCATAAGAACTAAACATACGATAAAATAGGTGAGAAAGCGGCCAGCTTAACACCAGTTGGTGCCTATAACAACATCTGGTCCTTTGCAAAAGCCATATTTTAGACACATACTATGGTTTACACAAAACTGGAAGAAAATCAGCTAAGCGCAGGTTTCTCATCAACAGAGGATGGCACAGTGCAAGCACACACGACTAGGAGATCAAACTACTTTTCCCACAGGAGGTGGTAGGGGGCCTGATGAGGGCAGGCGAGCCATGCTGTGGGACCATCCCGTGGGTGGCACGATGGCGGTGGGAACCGGCGGTGTCAAGGAGTCAAGGAGGCGCACAGGAAGCAGGGCGTTGGTGTGGCGCACTTGCGCAAAACCCGAATGTGTGTCTGAGAGAGCCAGCCCTGCAGCAGTCAGCGCCGCACACTGGGGACCGGCAGACTTGCCTTGCTTAGTCGCCCGCTCTTCTTCTCCCCACGGTGTCACTGTGAGAACGCACCCCGGGCTGATGAGTTGAAAGAGTTGAAATTTCTAGCGATCAAGACAGCTTCCTGCTCTAGACAAATGGCTCTCCTCGTTCTAACATCTGCGAAGTAAAGGCGAGACCCTTGGAGACAGGGTGAACAGGGAGGCTGCCAACATAAGAGCACCCCTCCTTCACTGGCTTTCTAAATCACTGCAGGTAATTTGTGGGGATTTGGGAGATCCCACCCCGGATACCACTGAAAACCTATTGCCTGGATGTACGTAAAAAAATCCAGAAGGCTCTATCTCTAGATCATCAGTAAGCAGGAGAAATGGGGCCTTGGTGAGACTTCTTGCCCTTACAGGTGGTGAGTGTCCACTTGAGGAGAAGAAAAATCAGACTTTAATGGTAATTAATTACTGAGGCATTCTAGATGTTGTTTGTCATCCTCATTGTGAACACTCAGAGAAAACTTAGGAGTATTTTGAGGAGTTTGAATTTCTCTCTTCACAGGTTGGAGACTTGAAGTCATTTTGGGAGCATAAATATAAATGTTACCTAATTTCTACAGTCACAGGCTGGTGAGTCCATAGTCAAAATTATGTTCCACATACAATTCACTCATATCTGCTGCTCACTCTTCTACTTCTCTGGCTTTGCTTCCTTACTCGGGAGTAAAGGATTTTTATCATGTAGCTTTTTGATGCTGCTCTGCTAATTCCTGGCCCTTGCCATCCGATATGGTTTGGAGGTTTGGCCCCTCTAAATCTCATGTCGAAATTTGATCCTCGATGTTGGAGGTGGGGCCTGGTGGGAGGTGTCTGGGTCATGGGGGCGGATCCCTCATGCATGGCTTGGTGCCCTCTAGTGATAATGAGTGAGTTCTCACTTTATCAATTCATGGGAGAGTTGTTTTTTTTTTTTTTTTTTTTTTTGAGACAGAGTCTCACTGTGTTGCCCTGGCTAGAGTGCTGTGGCGTCATCTTAGCTCACAGCAACCTCAAACTCCTGGGCTCAAGCGATCCTCCTGCCTCAGCCGCCCAAGTAGCTGGGACTACAGACATGTGCCACCATGCCCGGCTAGTTTTTTCTATATATTTTTAGTTGCCCAATTAATTTCTTTCTAATTTTAGTGGAGACGGGGTCTCGCTCTTGCTCAGGCTGATTTCGAACTCCTGAGCTCAAACGATCTGCCCGCCTCGGCCTCCCAGAGTGCTAGGATTACAGGCGTGAGCCACCGCGCCCGGCTGGGAGAATTGGTTTTTTAAAAGAGCCTGGCACCACCTCCTCCCCCTCTTGCTCCTTCTCTCATTATGTGACACATTTGCTCCCCTTCACCTTCCGCCTTGATCGGAAGCTCCCTGAAGCCGTCTCCAGAAGCAGATGCTGGCACCATGCTTGTATGGTCTGCAGAGCTGTGAGCCAAATAAACCTATTTTCTTTATAAATTACCTGGTCTCAGGTATTTCCTTTATATTATAGCAATGCAAAATGGACTAACATACCACCACTATCTGAACTTTGTGTATGCCAATCTTGCATTCCCTCTACGTCCCAGGCAGTGGCTTCTTCTGGATACTAAAAATTTGGGCTGTCTCCTGCTAGAGGCTTTGCTACTCTAACTAAATTCTAATACCTGAGGGCCTCCATCCCAAAATGCAAGCACACCATACCCCTCATCTCTCTCATCCTGTGGTCAGTCTCTTTCTATTCTCTTATATATCAAAAAGCATTTTGCTTGAATTAATTATTCACTAACATTAGTTTTATACAGAATGTATTCCTCCCTCCCTCCCGCCCTTCCTTCTTTCCTTCTTTCCTTTTCTTTCTTTCTTTGACATAGTCTCGCTCTGTCACCTGAGCTAGAGTGCAGTGGCATAATCATAGCTCACTGCAACTTCAAACGCCTGGGCGTAAGTGATCCTCCCTTCTCAGCCTCCTGCGTATCTGGGACTATAGGCACATGCCACAATGCCAAGCTAATTTTTCTATTTTTTTATGGAGATAGAGTCTCATTCTTACTCAGGCTAGTCTCAAACTCCTGGCCTCAAGCAATCCTCCTGCCTTGGCCTCCCAAAGTGCTAGGATTACAGGCATGAGCCACCATATCTGTCCAAGAACGTATTCCATAGTTTCTAGTAAGAGCACGTGAAATTTTGGAGTCAAAAATGCCCCATGCATGAGCATCATTCTGAGCCTATAAGACAGTGAAAGTTGTAAAATGACTCCTTAGAATCACCTATAGAACAAGTACAGATACTAGATTATATATAGTCCAACATGTCTAATTTACAGGTGAGGAAACTGAGTCACAGAAAGGGTAAATAACTTGCTCTGAGCCTTACAGAGAAGCAGTGCTGGAAGCTGCACTTCTGGACACAGTGTTCAGAACATTTTCCATCATTAGAACAATTAAGTAAGTTATATCATTCTGGAGCTGTGGGGATGAATTTCAGTGGGGAGAGGCTGGCAGGAAAAACATTTAAGAGGCTATCATAAAAGTCCAGGAAAGAGTTGGTGAGGAAATGGAGTCCAGTTGTCAAAAGAGTAGAACTTTATCTGTTGGACTTAGAGTTAATGTCCTCACCTGCAAATGACATAAAGACCCATCTGCCCCATCCCTCTACTTCCCAGGGACCAGACATTCCAAGCTGAGGCGATTCTGTGTATGCGTATATGGCTATGCAGGGGAATTAAAGGGGTCTCCAAGCAGCTCCACGTGGATGGAGTGCAGGGGGTGTGTGTGGGCAAAGCGGCAGATAAGGCCACATCCGTGGAGCTGGCTTTCCTTACAAGGCTGGTATAGATGCTCATTTTATGGCAAGGCCATAGTAAGGTTCCAGAGGAGGGTTCGACACAGAGTGGAACTGTCGAAAGCTCAGCACCAAAGAGGATGCAAGTGCAACCACCCCTGGTGAACCAGGAGTCATAACACAGGGCAATGGCCACCCATGACGAAGGCCGGGAGGAGGCACCTGGAGCAGGGAGGAGCAAGGAGTTCCAAACCGTGGCTGAGAGCAGCCCCTCTGGGGACAATGGGATGAGCTGAGGGAATGGGAGACAAGAATGCAGGGAGCAGCCCCTGGAGCGTAACGGCCATGGGAGGCCCAACTGGATGGAGCGTGCCCTCGTTCACAGCCTCTTACAGGTCCTTTACAGCACCAGAACCAACCACCACACACGGGACACTGCTAAGTGTTTAATCACGACCAACAGTGCTCACAAGTGCGGTTTTGGAATAAACCAAATTATTCCCATGCCCAGCCCAGCCACCTGCCTATGTGTTAAAGATTGCTTTGCTATGCCCTATTAGGTATTTCATAAAATTGCACGTTATCTTATTTAGTTATAATGCACAGTATCTTACAGATGAGAAAAAAATAAGGTTTAGAGACCTACCCAAAATTCCCACAGCTGATGTTTAGAGGATATGAGATTCTGACATCTCTGCGAACTCTGCTCCTCAGCCCTTATATCCTAGTAAATCTCAGTGAATTGAAACTGCCTGATGTCCCTCGTAGGGCTGGCAGGCCTTGAGGGGGCCACCCCTCCTGCTGCGGCTGCCCTCTTCCCTTGTCGATGGCCAGGATGCTCACCCATGCTGTCTGGCTGGCAGTGGGCATTTGGTGAGCTGCAGGGGGTTGTAGGGAAAGTAGCGTAACCAAGCTATTCCACATTTGGAACCTGCAAATCCAGGTGGGAGAAGACCAGAGATCATAGGCCACAGCTTCCGGGGAGAATCTCTGTATTGAGCAAAACTCTGGCTCTGATCTCTTTCTGGCTCCTGGTTTGTGCTGGATCCTGACTCCTCCAGCTTTACTCCATCATTCTTCTCATCCATCTTAATAAAAAATGGTCACCGTTTATCAAGTGCTACTATATGCCATACACTGAACTAAGCCCTTTAGAGATGTTTGATTTTCACAACAATGCTTTGAGATACATAGCTTTATTGTCCAAATTCTATAGAAGAAAAAATAAATCAGCCATGAGACATTAATAGGTTTTCCCAAGATTCTATAATTTGTAAGAAGTGAGGCAGGGATTTGAATCCAGCAGCCTGAATCGCTGGCTTTCTTGACTTCCATGTTGATCTGCTGGCCCCTAGGGTCCTGGATTTTGCCATCTTATCTGACTCCAGACATTGACCACAGCTCTTCCTCCTCATTTCAACTCACTGGCAAACAGGTAATGTAGGCTTTTCAATTACCAGCTAGTTTTGTGCTTTTTGAACTGATGATGTCCTTCAACTGGACATCTCCTGATCCAGAAATTTCCTGAGGCCCACTGGCCAACACCACCCAAATGTTCTGAGCTTAACCTTTTGGAAAATGAACCAATCCCTTGTTCCAGCTGAGGCCTATTTCAATGTTGAAAGCCAGGACTAACTCATTTCTAAAGTCAGGCATGGCCCGAATTGCTATTTGTTGGGTAAATATCCGTCTAGACCATTTCCTACCTGTTAAAAGACCTGCTGAAGTCCAAATATAAAATATGGATTTATTGTTCTTTGTGTCAATGGCATGTATTATTTTGGCTATGCTAGGCTAACATAACACATGTAAATTGATTGATGGCTCAAAGATGATCAAAATTTGCGCCTTGACAAAGGTAACAGTCCTGGCAGGGATATAGATTTCCTGGGCTCCTCTCCTCCACACAGTCATTTAAGGACCTAGGAGGACAGAGGCTCTGCCATCCCCAGTACAGGGCTTCCGGTGTCACCATTGTCATGTCCTTCTCAGTCAAACAGAAGGAGCAAAGAGTGTGGAAGAAAACACAAGGAAGGTTTTTATGGGCCACAGCCAAAGATAGCACATATTACTTCTGTCACATGCCATTGGCTGAAATTCAAGCAAAGGGTCCTTAACTCCAAGAGAGACTGGGGAATGTAACCTGGTTGTGTGCCCAAGAAGAAGAAAAACAAATTTTGGTGAACGGCAAACTGTTTTTGCCACCTTCCACTTTTGGTAAGTAATAGTCTGCACGTTCGTATTCTAACTTTCTTTTCCAGTTTGCTCCTCTGCATTTTCCTAGACTCAACCTTTATATACTTGTAGTTTTCCACTTTATTGAGTGTGTTTATTCTTTAAATCTTCTATGGAAGGTGGCAGGAAAGAAAGTAAATGAGTAATAATAAAAAGAATGTAATAGAAAATGACAAAGTGTAAAATGACTTCTGTCTATTCTATACCCAAGTGGAAGAGAAAATGGGAAGAGAGCAGGTTATTTTGGTTTTAAGGAAAGACCTGCATTTGGGTAACATATGTCAACATTTTATACTGTTCCTTTCTATATAGGTATTCCTGTGATTGTAATAAGGATGACCTGATGCCCTTCTTATGACAGGCACATTATAGATGTAGATGACTGGGGAATGTAGGCATCAATGCTTATCTGGAATTCTAGTTATGGATTTTTTCACAAAGACAGAGCAAATAAAAATCACTATATTAATAAACATTTTGGATAATTAGAACATTAAATGCAGCATCTTTCACATTTATCTTTAAATGTTATTTATCACTAATTAATATATTCCATTCTACATTCAAACTTGAATAAAGATTTCTTGACATGCATTTTATTAATAAAACTTGTCAAATTAATTATCAGAAATTCATATAATGGAATCATATGTAATATTTGAAAAATGAATGAAAACTCTGCTTGCTGTTACTGAACAATCTCTATGACATATAAATGAAGACAGCAAGGTCCAGGGAAACTGGGAGGATGTGGAAGCCTAGTTTTAAGAGCAAGTCCTGGTTTGTATTCAGAACAAAGCCTGCACATTTTCAAGTGAAGGGAAATGGTGAGATGTGTATCATTTTTGCTCCCTTCCCAGAGACAAAGCCAACTCTTTGATGAGAGTCACTTAACTGGGATTCCACTCAAGGACTTCTGGGAAAGAAATACACGTGGAATTCCAATGTGAACATGTTTGTGTGCGATGGTAATCTTCTCCTTCTCCTCCTGTATGTCACAAGAAGCAAGAAATGACAGGGAAATCTATTAAACCCCCTTTTAGCAAAACTAGAGACAGATAAGATCTAAGATTCAAAAAGTTAGGACTGTCAAAAGTAATTAAAGTAAGCTCAGGAGCTGCTTGAGGGAAGTGAGTAGAAAGGGGGCCCGATGGCAGTGAATTTCAAAAGTATACTTTCTGTAGATAAAGGCACACTCTGCGGTGATATCAAGAGCAGAAGGATCTGGGAAGACAGGGTGGAGATTGAGTAGGAACCATGTGGGAGTGGGAATGGAAAGGCAATGAAAATGCATGGTGAATAGCAAACTATGATAAATCTCAGAATATACCAGAAGAAACAAACAAAAAAACCCCAAACAACAAAAGTATCCACCTCCTACAAACACAGTCAGGAAAATCCAGCTAATGCAATGTTGAGAAAAATGATAAACAGCTGACCCGGCATCAATGGAAAGATATAATTTTAGAAGTCAGCAAAACTTACCAGGTAAAGAATACCAGAAAAACTTGCAATGCATCAAACAGATGCTTTCTATATTTTATTTTATTTTTTTTTCTGGGTGCTCTACTCAACAGCCCTGTGCCACCATTAGCTAGTCCATTGTGTCCTGAAATGGAATTCTAATGCAATGAAATAAAATTCAACATGCAAAATGTCTACAACTAAAGTATTTTAAATAAACTTGCAGAAACTGAGCCTGGGCTTCGGGATTTAAAATGTCAATTTATTGAGGTTTCTTTGTTTCACAAATCAATATTTTATTTTAGCCAATGTAAATAATAACATTTATCATTTTTCTTGACATATATTACACAGCAGGCAATGTTCCAAGCTCTTTACATCTTTCTATACATAATCTCTTTCAATCCTCTTGTCAATACCATGAGGTAGGTCAGCTATTCTTATTTTACAAATGAAGTTACTGAGACACAGAGAAGTCACATAGCTAAAGAGAGGGAAAGCAGATATTCGAAACTGAGTTTTCTCTCAACCACTAAGCCAAACTGCCTCGCATGCAAACCATTTTTACAAGGAACTGTCTGTTGCGTGATTTGCAATTAATGCTCCCAGTGATGAAGTGAACTTCCCAAGACGTATCCATATGTTGTTACATAAAATCAATTCTTGAATCAGGACAAAGGAAAAGAGTTTTGGCAGTTGCAGTCCTCAGGGCCTTGGCATTTATTGTCCACATTGACTAAAAGCTCCAATGTGAACCCTCAGCATGCAGGCCTCTAATGGGGAGCTGTTTGTCACGTTTTCCTGGAATTCATTCATCAAAGACAGGCAGTTCCAGGAAGAAGCGCCCTGCACATTGATTTCTTGATGGATGGTCCTGGTTCACAGGTTCCCTGTGTTTCTGTAACAAAGTACTGTGAGAGAGTTCTTAAGCTTTTCTTGCGGTATAGGAGCAGGAAAAAAAAAAAAGAACAACAAAAAAAAAAAACCCAAAACACAACAAAACTTGCAATGCAATAGATAAACATTATAACCCAATATTTTGCCATGAGTTAAAAAAAAAAAAACCCGTAAGAAATCGATTGCCAGTATGAAGGAAAATTACCAAGTAGAAATGCAAGGACCCAAGGGAGGAGATAAAATGTGAGCTGTCAAAAAGAAAGAGAAGAAAATGAAAAGCAATAACTCAGTACAAACCAATCCTGCAACACTTTCATTTATGTTTAAATTAGTAAATTCCATCAGTCAATAGTTGTAAGAGTTCTGGCCAGGGTTAAAACTACGCCAGGCATCCCCAAGGAGGGAGAGACAAGTTATAGACCTGCTATAACACTATCTTTCCCACAAACCTTCTCAAGAAGAAATATATACAAAAAGTAAACAGACCACAAACTGCAAAACTTAGAGAGTACCTACATTTAATAATAACAGGACATTGGCCAATTGTATTCATTATATTACTAAGTGTAAATGGATTCAATTAACCTATTAAAAGAAACATATTTTCAAACTGGATCACAAAGCAAATTGTACAGAAGAGGAACATCTGGAACAGAGTGATTCCGAAAGATTGAAAAGAAAAGGATGAACAAAATCTGAAAAATGTCCCTCTTCACTAAAGAAAGGTAAGGAAGGTCACAATCTTAATATCAAGTGAGAATATTGCCAAAAAGTATGAAATGAGACAAGTGCTCTTCATATAATGCATATGCAATTCATACAAAAGTAATGAATATCTGTGCACAAAATAGCATGCTAATATTTATTCAACAGAAATCACAGGATATGAAAGAAAATAGAGATCAAAATATAACTGTAGATGGCTTTAATTTGCTTCTCTCAGTCTACAGTAGAGCAAGTAGACAAAAAATAAGCAATGATAATAGAAGTCTTAAAAACAAAAGTAGTAAGATAAATGTGACTGGCATGTATGGATCTATTATTCCTGTGAATAGAAGCAGCTATGGAAGATCCCAGAAAATTGACCATATTTTAGCACTCAAATAAAATCTCAATAAATTCCATAATGCAAAAAAAAGAAAGAAAAAGAAATTAATAACGAAGCTCAGAAGGACCTTTTTTTCTAAATATTAAAAACACCACCATCACCATCACATCTCTCTCCAACAATTTTTTAGGGCAAGAGGAAATACAAGCCAAAAGTACAATATTTTGAGAAAGCACAGAAAATAAAAACACTACAAATCATAAGGAATACAGCTAAAGCTATGCTGAGATGAACATTAATAGCCTCAAATTCTTCTATCAGTTAAAGAAGACTGAAAGTACATGAAATAAGTACCCTATTCAAAATGTTAAAAAATAAACAGGAAAATACTCCAAAGAAATGTAGAAAAAAGAAATAGTGACTGTAAAGGCAGAAATTAATGAAGCAGAAAAGAGAAAACCTAATAAATTTGGAAGTTTTTTTTTTGCAAACCAAGTTGTTTGATTTCATCTCCCAAGGTACCATGCTACAGCCTCTGAGAGAGGCCGTCCCTGTTGAGGAAAGAGAAAGTTTGCCACAACCTTGAGGAGGCAGCATGTGCCTTAGGGAAGGGCCACCGTCTCAGCTTCCAAACCACTAGTCGGAGAAGTGGGTTTAGTGGTTAGGGCCACTCGACAGCCCCTTCCTCCCTCCCTCCCTCTCTCCCTTCCTTCCTTCCTTTTTTATAAGAGCTTATGTAAGAGAAAACTACCGGTTGATATAATCAAGAAAAAAAGAGAAGAAATACAGATTCATAGAATAAAAAATGATACGAGGGCAATAATGACAAAAACAGAAGAAATTAAATCAATCGTAATAGATCACTTTCCTCAACTTTGAGAAAAATCTTTGAAAATCTGGGTAAAACAAAAATATTTTAGAAAAATATGATTTACCAAAACTGACCCCAGAGGAATTAGAAACATAAACACATTGTTCCAATTCAATAAATAAAGAGCTATTCTTTTAAGAAGTCAGTTGAGCATGACAGTTTGACCACGTAATTCCACCACACCTTTAAGGAGCAGGTAATCTCAATGTTCTGTAAACTATTCTAGGGTTTGAAAGAAAAGAAAACCTTCCAAACATTATTTCTAGAGATTATAACACTGATACTCAATCCTGACAAATATCACACACACGAAAAAGGTACAGACCAGTTTCTCTTATGAATAATCACACAAAATAATACATATTAACAAGCAGAGTCCAGCTTCCATGTGGGTTTCAGAGAACCACCCAACCATCTCACAGACATCTTCAGTCATGCCTAAACAGAAGTCATCCTTTTTTTTCCAATTTCATTTCTCTTGCATTAGCCAGCTAGAAATCTGCAATCCCCTCTCGGGTTACACAGCTAACCAGTTGTTAAAGCTTCTGAGTTCCACCTCCTCTTCGGTCTCAGCTTCTTCACTTGTTTCTGTTCAGAGCCTCATAATTTCACCCTGGATTTTTGCAGTAGACTCCTAACTAGTATTGTGGGCTGCTGTGCTCCCCCTCCAATCCTAGATATAATATAAAATGTTATCTTAGTGCTCTTTCCAGATTGAAAATTTATCACATCTCTCCTCAGATTGAAATCCTTCATTGAGTCCCAATCCATTCAGATAAAGTCCAAATTTCTTAGGTGCAGCACACAAGGACCTTCATGGTGTACATCTTATGTCTCCAAACTCTTCTCTCAACTCTACCCAACTTCCCAGTGATATCAAAACTATCTGTGATTCCCCAGTACGTCATGCCTCTTGGTCATATCTGCAACTCAGTTCATGCTCTTCAATCGTTTTGCTCACAAACCTAGAATAATTTTTATAAGTATATAACCCCCTCATTTTAAATACATTTAAATAGTTGCAAGAATTATGAGGGAGCAAATTTTAAATGTTGACATTTTAAAGTAAAACTTTTATGTCACTCTTTTATGTGTATTAAATGGAATCTAAATATCATAACAATTTGATAATTCATTAAAAAATACACAGATAATGGAAGCGGAGGTGAAAGGAGCCTGGGTCTTTGATGATGCCGTGGAGCTTGCTAACCAACCCAACTCCTTCTTAATAAATAATACATATCAAAAAATACATGAATAAGCTATTTTTTAAAAGTTAGAAATTTTATATCATTCCCTTTTTCCTTTGGCCTAATGTTTCCATTTCACTCCTTTTGTATTTTTTTTTAATGTGATATATTCAATGTTTTACAGTCTTTTTTTCATCATTCTACTACACTTTTGTGGAAAACACATATTACACAAAATGAAATTTAAAAATTTAAAAATTTCTTATGATTGAGTCATTGTTACAGATATTAGTACTTTCACTTGATAAAACAGCGTAGACATACTACAATTTAAAACATAGTTATTAAACATAAGATCTAAATTTCAAAAATCAGGACTATATATCTATATATAACTATAAATATAGTTTTTTTCAATTAGTACATAATCTGTAGATAAGTATTATAGTCAGAATAAGGTGGGATTAAGCATCAGTTTGATTTCTACTTTTTGCTTTTTTAGAGAAAAGCACTGATAAACCTCATTTTTATAAGTAGACAGAAAAAAGGAGTTTTTAGAATATTGACACTAAATTTTTTGAAAATTTGAATTACAAATTAAAAATTATATTATGATCTATCAACCAAAAGTTTTTAAGGATCTATCAGTAGTCAATTCCATGAAATTCTCCTTTAATTTTTTTAAAAGCAAAGAATAGGAAACTATCTGAATTGCAAAACATTTTTAGATTAGTAAACATTCACTTCCTCAGTGAAACACTGATACTTTACATCATCTCATTTGTACTATAGTTAATCCGTGGGGCAGGCAGACTCTAAGCTGATCCCCAACACTCCCCTCCTCCTGGTATCCATGTCTTGTGCAATCTCCTCCCCTTGGGTGTGGACTGGCTTACTGATTTGCTTCTAACCAAGACAGTATGACAAAAGTGAGGGGATGGACCATGATTAGGCCATGTAAGATTGTAACTTCTTTCTTTGTCTGTCTCTCTGTCTCTGATAAACTATTAGGGAGGCCTGTGTGGCAAGAAACTGAAGATGGCCTCCAACCAACAGCCGTCAAGGTACTGAGGCCTTTAGTTCAACAGCCCCTGGGTAGCTGCATCTTGCCAACAATCATGAAAGTGAACTTGGAAGTGGACCCTTTTCCAGTCAATCCAACATCATATGAGACCCTAGTTCACCCTGGATGATATGGCGATTGCAACCGCAGGAGACACTGTGCAGCTGGGGGCCCAGCCAAGAACCCAGTGAAACCGTATTCTATTCCAGACCCATAGCAACTGTAAAATAATAAGTGTGTGTTTTAAGTTGCTAAATCTCAGGTAATTTCTTTCACAGAAAAAATAGACAATGGTTACAGTAGGCAATGCAAATAGACAAGAGAAAGAAATTAGTTAAAATTGGAATTGAAGATAGAAAACTATCATTATTTCTAGATGATACCAGGAAAATCAATACTCTTAATATCAAGTGAAAACTATGTACTACCAACAATAAGAGTTCAGACTAAGATAGTTGGATACAAAATTAATATATACAAATCAAGAGCTTTTGAGTTGACAAATAATTTGATATAAAATAAAATAATTTACATGATAATACCACTTACCATAGCAACAAAATAATAAAATACCTACGGATGAATTTAACAAAAATTGTGTGAAAGGTATATGAAGAACACTTAAAAATACTCCTGTTGGAAACAAAAGAAGACCTGAACAAATGAAAAGATATATTTATTGATATAAGAATTGAACATAATAAAGATGTAAATACTACACTTGTCAAATTATTTTTTCTGTATGGTTTCAATAATAAAAAGGAGTATGTTCTAGCAAATTAAAATTGCTACATTTTATTTCTGGTGGTTGTGTAAATCGATACAGTCATACTGAGAGCTTTTTGGCCATAGCAATCAAAATTGCGCATACATATGGATTCATCAATTGCACTTTTAGGAATCCTATCTGAACAAGATATTCATTGCAGAATGTTTGAAATAGTAAGATTGGAAACAATTCAAATGTTCATCAATAGGAATCTGGTTAAATAAATTATGGTAAATCCATGCAAATGGAATGTTATGAAACTGTAAAAAATGAGGATTCTAAGTATCATCATGGTAATATCTCCAGGATATACTAATAGTGGGAAAAAAGCAAACTGTAGAACAATGTGTATAATACTCTACCTTTTGTGTAAAGAGGTATTAAGAATTTATATTTGCCATTGTTTGTATTGAATAAAAAACTCTTAAGGGACACACTAATAAGAAAGGATAACTATTTCAGGGTGGGGTATTAGAAGGAACTAGGTAAAGGTGGTTAAGGTTGGGAAAACATTTCATTGTACGTATTTTTATACTTTTGATTTTTGAACATTTAAAACAAAACAAGGATTCTGTGAATTAATAATAAAGTGAAGGAAAACTCCCACGTCCTGGTGATTTATTCAGGTACCAGTACAATGATTTGTATTATTCTTTTTTATTTAATGATATTTAATACCAAGTTAATTCACATTAATAAATACATTATCAGTTTAATAGATTTCACTTCTTTTTTTTTTTTTAATTTTTTTAATTTATTTCAGCATATTATGGGGGTACAGATGTTTCTGTTACATATGTTGCCCTTGCCCCCACCTCCCTCCCTAAGTCCGAGTTTCAAATATGTCCATCATTTGGGTGGTGCACAT
>CAUYSK010044739.1:0-22394 GCA_963575035.1 Avahi laniger | reverse complement strand
TGGGGAAGCTAGACTGTCCCGTGCGGGACTCGTCCCGGTGCACTTACTGGCCAGGCTGGCGCCGCCGTCGCACGCTCCTCTCTCTATTGTCGTATGTCCGCACTTTCCAGGTTTTGTATTCCTATCTCCTGTTATTCTTTTTCTGATTTGTGTGTCCCCCGCTGAATCTGCACCGATTCCCCTCGCTGTTTTTGTGGGAGAGCGCTCCGATTGTGTGTAGCAGACCAGGATCTGCGTCTCCCTCTCTGGAAGCAGGGATCCGGGAGGCTACCCTAACTCCGCCATCAGTTGCTCTTTTTATGGGCCCTTATACTCCCTATTATATTTTTTCATCTTATTCTTTGTATTTTTCAGCTCCAGGGTTTTGTTTTGATTTTTTAAAAAAATATTTCAATTTCTCTGTTAACTCTCTCTGAAAAATTTGTTGATTGCATCTCTGTGTTTTCTTGAAATTTGTTGAGCTTTTTTTTTAAAAAAAAAAAACAGCTATTTTGAATTCTTTTTCTGAGCAATTACCCATCTCCATCACTTTAGGACTGGTCTCTGGCACCTTATTTTGTTAATTTGTTGAAGCCATATTAATATTTTCCTAAATGTTGTTGATGCTTGTGGAAGTGCAACCACATCTGCACATTGAAAAATTAGGTATTTATTTTAGACTTTGCAGTCTGGATTTGTTTGTTCTTGCCCTTCTTCAGGGGGCCTTCCAGGCATTCTCAGAAGACTGACTGTTGGTGGCCCAGATGGACCTGGGGAAGACCAAGGGTGGTACTGGGGCTGTGTGGGAATGCTGGTCAGAGACTTGGGTCCAGATGACTCTTTTGGTAGCCCAGATGAGTGTGCCTTCCAGCAGGTCTCTGCATGAACAGAATGGTCCCCAGCTGCAGTGAGAGGGGTTGGAGTAAAGCTAGAGTCCCTTGGGATCTGCTGTGGAACAAAGGCTGGTGAACCCATTCTGTTGGCTCAGACAGGTGTGCATCACCCAGCAGGTCCCTGCATAAGCAGAATAATTCTTCACTACAACACAAGGGGCCAGAGATAAGACTCCTCCCCCTTGAGATCTGTTGTGGAATAGAGGCTGGAGAGCCCAGTGTTGGCTCAGAAGGGTTCACATTGTCCTGAAAGTTCCTGCACAGATAAAATAATTCCTTGATTACATCAGGAGGAGCTGGAGATCAGACTGGGCCCCCTCAGGATTTACTGTGGGGCAGAGACTGGAATGTCCATTTTGTTGGTTCGGGTAAGCATGTGTCTCCCAGCAGGTCTCAGAACAGACAGGATAGTTCCTGGTCTGCAGTGGGAGGGGCCAGAGCAGTGACTGGGACTCCTCGAAATCTGCTGTGAAATAGAGACTGGAGATCCCAGTTTCCTCAGCTCGGAGGGCACACATCTCTAGAGAACCCTGCACAAATGACTTGGTTCCTTAACTGCACCAGGAGGGGTGGGGGCTGAAGCTGAGAATGGGCGCCCTCTGAATCTGCTGTTGATCAGAGGTTGCACAGCCCAGTCTCATTGGCTCAAAGGGGCAGGTGTCTCTTTGGCAGATCATTTTTCTTCCAGCCTCAAGGCCGAACAGGAGTGTAGTCAAGCCCCTTGGAGGACTGGGCCATTTCTGGGCTTGAACCTGGGAGTAAATTTGGTGGATCAGCTACCTGGATGTCAGTGTGAACTTTCAAAATGCCTCTCCTAGATGTTGGGCTCCACTAGGGTTTTACAAACTCGTACCTGAATCCTAAAACTCCTTCAGAGAGACTTTTAACTGAGAATGGGTGCAGAATTCTTATTGTTGTTGGGGGATATGAATGAGGTACTTTCTATTCCATCATCTTGGTAACGTCCCTACCTGGCTTCTTCCATAAATCTTAATACTAATTAAGTTATTATTATTAATTGATAATAACACTATTATTAGCATTATGTATTAATTTATATTGATACTTGCCATTGATAGGGCTTAGGATAATATTCTGATCTATTGTGTGAGAAAGTATCTCCCTAGAGACCAAACTTTGAAATTAACAATATCTTGTTTATTGGGGAGCTCATACACCTAAAACAAAGTCATCAAGTTCCAAAAATAAGAAATAATATCATGTCCATACAATTCAATTCTTGTGTGTTTTATAAGATTTCTCTATTTCGATGAGTTACTCCATAAAAGTATCTAATGGTGTTGATTATAATTGTAATTTGTAATAATAAAATATATTTTTGAGACAGATTTCCAAAATTATATTTTAATACTTCTTTTGTATAAATTTTTCAGTGAAGTTAGTTTTAGTCAGAGTGATTTATATAAAGGGGCAGATAAGTGAGTATTGCATTTGTTGTTTTCCTCATCATACTCACACGCACAAGAGTAAACCTCACAATTTACCAGGTGCAAATCACAAAAAGAAAGGTGTCAAAACAGAAGTGAGTTTATGGAAGCAAATCTACAATCCTTTTAAAAGGTGATTTGGTGTCGGTTATAAAATTGTGGTAGAGATCATCCCTGTAATAGATTTTCTGGAACCATTGACATATACTAATCATTAAGATTGGTTATATGAAGCCAAATTTAGGACATTTATTTCCCAAGAAAAATTATTAAATATTGACTTACTATTTTAAAAAATTCCTTCCTGGGATTTTTTAGGAAACTTTTTCAAGAAAATATATTTTGACACAAATATAAGAAATTGGCATGCTTTTAATATCCTTTTTGGTTAAGTGAAAATGTATAGATAATAAGGGACAAGATGAGAATGCCTGTGTAATATAACTGAAAAAAATTGGTAGGAAACTGCTTTTATATGTTGTTAAATGGAAAATTTTCAGAAATTTAGAAATGAATTCAACTATAAAGATTTAAAAATGGATTAAATGAAATAGGTCTATGCTATGCTAACCTTGGAGCAAGAGACTTATTGTAGTGTGATTTATTTATCACTAAAATTTTTGACAGTCCCAACATTATAATTCACTAGAGAAAATGGTTGTGCAGAGTTGAGAGATTTGCATGTTGCTAGGGATAACTCCTCTCACAAAAATATCTCTTTTATAGGTGCCTAAGACTTCATGTGGAGGACTATGCTTTCAGTTTTCAATATTTTCATAAAGTAGTACAGTAGAATTTCAGACAGACTTGGATTTCAATTCTAGCTCTGCCTTAGATATGACCTTAAATAATTTACCTAACCTTTCTGAGACACAATTTCTTTAACTTTAGAATCTGGTTAATAATACCTAACTTCTAGCCTATTTTTATGAAAATTAAAAACTACGTTAAACATAAAACACCAAACGTCCTTTCTGGAAAGTAATTGTCTCTTAAAAAATTGTTCAAGAGTTTATAATTTGAATGATTTCTTCCAGCAAACTAGTGGGTGGAATTGTGTGCTTCTTGATCTTAGTGTAAGATAGTGATCATTAAAGTTAGTGTGAGTGATGAGTTTTGAGGAAAAGGAAGAAATATATATGGGCGACTATTGATAATTTCATAATAAATATTTTTCTTAACTTTATACAATAATTTCCCCTTTGAAATTTGATCTTCAGAAATAACTGTAAGCACAAACTATATATAACAGATATTCATTGCATAATTCTATAGTAACAATAACAATAAAATAGCAAAAAAGTATATGTTTAAAAACAGGAAACTGTTTAAATATACCAAGTTATAGCTATAGATAGAGTATTACGCAATCATTGAAAATGACTATTATAAGAGGAAAAGGTTACTGATGTATATATTTAAATATATTAGAAATCCAAGATTGGGAGGAAATGGAGCAACATTTCCATAAAATGTATTTATGGAAGATATTTTATCCTTATTTTTCTCTCTTTTTTGAAAAGAGCTTTTGTTGCTTTTACATAAACCAAACAAAATATAATAATGGATGAAGGGTCAATTTTTCAAAGCAGATGTTCACAGCTGCCCATAGTCATTGTGATGTCAGAACAGCCAGAGGACTACATGACTTCACAATAGAGTATATTCAAGCTTCAAAAACCAAATTCACTAGGTAGACCCTGGTGAAAGTAGCAGGTCTGTGGTACTTGCTTTTTATTTATTTTATGCATTTAGACATGAAATTATACTCCAACAGAATTCAAGATGTTAAGGGCCAAGTATCATTAATTAACTTGAAACAAATGGCCCACTTGATTTGAAAACAAAATTGAAAAGGTTGAATTAAGGCTCAGGCTATTACTGTTTTATGAACACCACCCCTTTACCACTTGCTGGTTCAAATCAATTCGACCGTGAACTTCCCTTGCATTTTTTCACATAACACTTTGGGAGCTATTGGAGCCACCAGAATCTGGACTTGCCTTAAGGCAATGGCACTGCTGATGCCACAGCCACATTTCTCCAGCATAGGCTTGGAGAAAGTTGATCAACCAAATATTCTAATGTGAATTTTCCGCAACATCAGTGAAATACTCAATTCTAAAAATGAAATATTATGTTTGAACCACAAACTCCTTGATCTTGATAATACAATTGACCCTTGAGCAACATGGATTTGAAATGTGCGAGTCCACTTATACACAAATTTTTCAACCAAATACAGATAGAAAATACACTTTATATATTTGAAACCCAAATATATAAAGGGCCAACTTTTTTGTATGTGGTAGATTCTGAAGGTGGACTGTGGGACTTGAGCATGTGCACATTTTGGTACACGTGGGGGTCCTGGAATCAATCCCTCACAGTTACCAAGTAATACTATATATACATCAAAATGTACAGTCGGCCTTCCGTATCTGTGGGTTCCATATACACAGATCCATCCACGAATCAAAAATATTCAGAAAAGAAAATGATAAAAAAAACCAAATAGAAAACCATATAGTGTAACAACTATTTACATAGCATTTACATTGTATTAGGTATTATAAGTAAGCTAGAGATGATTTAAAGCATATGCAAATATTGTGCCATTTTGTATAAGGAACTTGAGCATCTGTGGATTTTGCTTACTGAGGCAGGAATCCTGGAACAAATCCTCTGCAGATACCAAGACTGTAGCAAGTTATGAGGGCAAGGTGGTAATCGACAATTAACATATACCACACTACTCTGTATTAAGTGTGTGTCATTTATGACTGGATTATTCTAGAACTGATTTTACAGATTGTCTTGCTCATCTTGTTTTTTTATTGGCATATTTCTAAGTTCATCAGCAGATAATAGAAGATAAACTATAGCTAAGCTTATAGTTCAGAACTCTGGAAATACATAAAAGTGAGGTGGAAAGATGATCATATTTGCTTGGTATGTTCTTGTTACTAATTCACAAATCACTTAGGAATCTCAAAATATAGCATCTTTCCCTCATTTGAGTATTGAGGAAGCTGTTGGGAAATAATTTTCCACGAGTCTCTCATGCTTCTTCACATTTCGTGAGCAAAGAAAGATACTGGCTATCTTTGTTCTAGACTGTGTTTCACAAGATGGTTACACAGCAAGAAGTCTCGGCAAATAGAGTGAGTTCTTTGAAGCAGATGGCGGGTTTGTTTTCTGTACAGTATAGTAAAGATGGTGTTTCTGTCTGGGGCCAAGGTCAGACAGATTTGTTTCCTTCCTATTATAACAGCTTTGGATTTCCTGAGCTCGATAGTTCCTCAACTATGAGCAAGACCACTGCATCCAACCCACCTAAAACATTCATCTGGCTCACTCTGTGTTGACCCTGTGAGAGCTGGGCTGCAAGGAGAAGGGATACTAAAATGAAGCTCACGGTGCTGCTTCTACTGTGTCTTCTGCCATCCCCATAAAAGTGTGTCAGGCCAACTTGTGAGCTTGCAAACGGGGTAAAATCCCATACCCTTCACATTTTTTGTGGAAGGTTAGAACTAAATTTGCTTACTGTCTTTAGTGACAGCACAGCACCTATTGTTATATAGCTCTATGTCAATTCTTATATGAATATTTTTATTTCATTATCTATTTTTTCAGACTACCTGAGGAATGTTTATAATATGTATTACTTTTTGAATATGTGTAGATATGTAAATAAATAAGCATTGAAATGTAGGTTTAAGACATAAACATATATTCTTTGGAATGTGGTTTTTATTGTAAAGGAATGGATATGATACTAAGAAAAAGGAGAAGCGGTAGGAGAAAATAAATACTGGGCCCTAGTTTCCTTATTTCTTCTGTACTCTATACCTCTGATATCTTTGTGTTTTTAAGTGGCCTAGTTTTATTCTTTGTTAATTCTAATGAGAATCATCGTGATAAAGACGTGCAGACATAAGGGAAAACAGAGCAAAAGAAGAGTGACAGAGAGATATAAAGGAAACACCGAGAGACAGATTAGAAATTGGATTCTCTTCCTTCTATCTTCTCATGGTTCTTTATTCTGCTTTCTGTACTGGGACAATGAATTGCAACTTAAAGGTTAACTTTTTACCAAGTTGCCATTTAAAGGGAAAGTTTAAGTGGATCCTTTCTGACTCAATGTCTTTCTATATTTTATAATGCTTATTGTCTTGCATACACATATTATTTCTGTTTTCACTTGGGAATCTCATTTTATCTAGCTCGAAATCTTCTTTACTAGCTTAGGAGAAGCAATTTGGGGAATATAGGCTGGAATCTGCATGTGGAGTGTTTTGTTGGACACAAGCAGTGAATGAGCCTTTTCTAAAGTTAAAGAATATGAGAAATAAAGCTTAGGCATTAGTAAGAACTTTGTCAATTGACTAGAAGAAAGTAGATAATATGACAAAGCAAAAATAAAAGATTGGTGAAGGTAGATGGAATAGATAATTGTAATACTTGGAAAATTACAGTTTCATGGTTGAATTGAATTCGATAAAATATATAAATAATTAATAGTTGGTGGCATAGAACTGTGGTCCCCAAGCCCTGGGCTGCGGACTGGCATGGCCTGTTAGGAACTGGGCTGCACAGCAGAAGGTGAGCTGCTGGCAAGCAAGTGAAGCGTCATCTGTATTTACAGCCATTCCCCATTGCTGGCATCACCGCCTGAGCTCTGCCTTCTGTTAGATCAGTCACTGTCTCCATCACCCCCAGATGAGATCATCCAGTTGCAGGAAAACAGCTCAGGGCTCCCACTCATTCTACATTATGGTGAGTTGTATGATTATTTCATTATATATTACAATGTAATTATAATAGAAATAAAGTGCATAATAAATGTAATGTGCTTGAATCACTCTGAAACCATCCCCCACCCCTGGTCTGTGAAAAAATTATCTTTCATGAAATCGATTCCTGGTGCCAAAAAGGTTGGGGACCGCTGGCATAGAAGATAGGATATTGTTCCATTCATTACAATAAAAACATATTTTATTCATAATATTAAGGAGAAACTGTGAGGAGGCATTGACAGGAAAACATTACAAATTATGATTGATGAACGCATAGACTGAGAAAGTAGAGTGCATTTCAAGAGTGAAATGATACATTCTGAAGAAAGAGGATGTTTCTTTCTCTTACACTGTTCTTCACAGAGTGGAAACTGTTCCAGAGCTGGAATTATTTGCACACTACCTGTATTAGTTTCCTGTGGCTGCTGTAACAAATTACCACAAAATTGATGGCTTAAAACAATAGAAATTGGATTAGCAAGGCTGTATTTCCTCAGAAGGCCCTGGGAGAGAATCCATTCCTTGTATCTTCTAGATTCTGGTGGCTACCAGCATTCATTGACTTATGGCCACGTCACTCCAATCTCTGCCTCTTTATTTTCATTGTCTTTTCCTCTGTGTGTCTGTCTAATCTCCCTGTGCCTTCCTCTTATAAGGATAAATGTGATGGCATTTAGGGCCCACCCAGATAATCTAGGACAATTTCTTCATCTAAAAATCTAATTTAACTACATCTGCAAAACTTTTTCATGTAAGATAACATTCACACATTCCAGGGATTACAACCTAGTATTTTTAAAGCCCACCAGTGAGCCTTCCTCGCTGCCCAATGGTGACCAGCCACAGAGACAGCTGGGGACTAAGAATCCAATCATTTCTCTGCTCAGCAAGCTGAGCCCCACAGAGATCAATGCACTCTTTAATAATTTGCACAATGGGCTCTATTACACCTATGGATATTTGAAAGAATATTTGAAAAGTTGATAGAAATAGATTTTCATTAGGTAGAGTTTCACCTAGAAGGCAATTCCAAAGAAGTCATTTGATTATGAAGGGACAATGTATTCCCGCAGAACATTCATAGATTACCATGAACAGTAATTAGGAAGAAACAAGTCTTTGAAGAAGAGAGGAATTTCTTTTGTTTTAACCATTTTTATATAAACTAAACTAAAATACTTCTTTTTGAAATATTAACTCTGCTACCTTTATATTTCCCAAGTGAGCATTAATTTTTAAAGAAACATGGTTGAGTAAAAACACTTTATGGTAAGTATCCACAGCAATTCATCATCTTCAATATTAAAATAGAGACCATAGCTGTGTAAAACCATGGGGAGTAGCAGAAACATGCTTTCCACATTCACAGAAACTGTTCATAGCTTACTGTAAAGAGGACTAGATTTCAAATTATACAAAAGCTACTTAACTGGCTATATTACTAGCTGTGATTTAGTGCAAGGCAGTGAATTCTTTGAGCTAAAGTTTTGTCTATGTCATAGAAATTATCATATCTGTATCACAGGGATGCTATCAGTGAAATAGGATCATGTAATGAAAACACTAAACATGGTATCTAAAAACATAAATTTAGGTCCTATTCCTTTTTCTTTTTTTTTTTTAGGGAGAGAGGACTTAGGTAACAAAAAGCAAGATCGTGCCCAGAATGACCAGTTAGGCGAGAATTCTATAAGTAATATCTAATGTAGCTCTCTTTTGTCATTTTTTCAGATGTTAAAAATACCAATTATTCCAAAGTATATTAATGGATATCAATGTTTTCCTTTTGCATCTACATAGCAGAATCATACTAACTCTAAACTATTTCCTTTTTATTTTGTTTTTTCTGAGCACTCAGTGCATGACATCACCTTGTCTTGCCTATGGTTAAGTAACAGTGATGCTGAATTATGGCCAATAGAATATGGACCTAAGTGATTTATGCCAATTCCAGGTTTAGATCTTAAAATCTTTTATGAAATATTCCGTGAAGTTTTTACTCCCTTGCCTGCTAGACAGATATAGAAAATTTAATAGAAATCTCTGAAACCTTGAAGCAGAAATTGGCAAACTACAGTCCATGTGCCAAATCTAGCTGCCCAACATCTTTTGTAAATGTTTTATTGAATTAAAATTTTAGATTGTATTGGAAATAAATTTTGGTAATGTTTTATTAGAGAAGACCCAAAGTTTATTCATTAATGCTGGTTTCTTGCTGCAATATCTAAGTTGTGTAGTTTGGCTGAGACTGACCCACAAAGACTGAAATATTTACTATCTGGCCCTTTACAGAAACTTTGCCAACCCATTCCCTAGAGCATAGGGCACCTGCAAGATAGAAGTAACCTAGGTCCCTGAACAATTGCACGGAACGCATGTGCCTGTGTCTGTTCCTCCCAACAGCTCTGTGCTGACTCATGTTGAATTGCAATATGAATGAGAAATATGTACGATTAAGATTATGGGATTTTGTATTTCTGTAGCTAGCATTTACTTTATTATGGAAATTAGTACTTGCAATAGGGTGATGCTTTAACAAAATCCACGGTATGTGCCATATTTAGCTATGATGTGGTAAATTGCACAGAAACATATCAGAGGCTGGCCAAATGTCTGTCTGTGTTATGTAGAGACAAGACATTTGGTAAAACATTTCCTATAATAACTTAGAAATCAGACCTTGTACCTCCTTGAGCTGATGGATCTATAAAAAGAGGATAAAAATAATCAGAATGTAAATGTGTGTTGGCTACTATTTCTTGCCGTTGACAAGGTATTACAAAAACAAGTGAGCTCAGACAGGACTGTGCCAATTTGCATACAGAGGTGAAAAGTAATAAGAGTCCAGAAATTCAGGATCTTTCAGTGTCATAAAAGATTTTAGATCACAGATAGCAAGAGTTGTGATTTTCAAAAAGCTCAGAGCTGTGAAGACCCAAGGAGATTACTCAGTTGAACAGTGATTTAGCCCTGCAGCAAATTAAATCGATAGTGTTACAATTCCACTGAAGGTTACTGTTTCAGATAGTTTCAAGGCAGTCACCATTAAATTGAAGGAGATGGGCATTTGGGTGGGCTAATGAAGCAAAGAAATACATAATGTTGTATTTTTAAGTTTTTCAAAGCTAAAACTAGTGTAAGGGCTTATTGTTGGTCATTTTGCTTTGCTTGTTACAAATTCAGGCAAATCAGTGCCTATTACAGCTTTGAGTGGAATTCCCTCAGATTTATATTCAGAAGGGTGAAAATGTCATCCAAGATAGCTATGAGAAAGCTGTTTAGGCTTAAGTACATTTCTTCCACTCTTCTGTTAGCTCTTACAAGTAGGCTTGGTAAATTACTGTGCAGGGTCAATAAAATGCTAACATGCCAGAAACCAAAGGCTAAAAGTGATTCATCTGAAGGAATATGCACAAACAGGAATCGTCCCTGGCAGCACAGACAACAAAGTTATCCCTAGAATTTGCTATACAAATAACACGTTGTCAAAATAATATCTATATGGTGCCAAACTTCCTAATGAAAACTGAAACTTATAGTCAAATATTTGGTATTTCTGTGATAAAAAAATCACTTACAGTAAAAATACACTATATCATATTCATATTATAAAACAAAAAGTTGGATTAGTAAGGCTAGTAGATGGTATAATGTCATCTCCTCATTGAGCTACTAACAGTTAAAAGCATGGAAAGAACAGTTTATAGGTCTGTTGGTTCATTTTCATTAAGTTTGGGCACACTGTATTCTTAAAGCTACTGTATTAAGATTATTTTAGTATCATATGCATACAGTAAAGTACGAAAACATTAAGTGTGTCACATGGTTTCACCCATGTAATCACCACTCAGAGAAAATAAAGAACATTACCAGCAACCTAGAAGCCCCCACTCGCACCCATTTCTGTCCCAAAGATAACCATTATTCTGACTTTATCACATCAATATTTGTCTTCGTTTTTACTTTAAATAATCAGAATCATGTTATGTACTCTTTGTTGTTTAGCTGCTTGTACGTCTATGACTTTCATCCATCCACGTTGTTGTATATAACATTTACTTACTTTTATTTATTACTTTTACTGTGGTTAAAAAAACCCATAACATAAAATCTATGCTCTGATTTTGAAGTATGCAATATGGTATTGTTAACCACATGTGCACTGTTGTATAGAGAATGTCTAGAATTTTTCATTTTGAATAACTGAGAAACACTCTACCCATTGAACAGCAGCTCCCCATTTTACCTTCCTCCCATCCCCTGACAGTCACCTTTCTATTAATACTTTCTGCTTCTCATTTTGATTACTTTAGGTAACTCATAAGCGGAATCATGCAGTATTTGTCTTTCTATGACGGGCTTATTTCACTTACCTTCATGGCCTGAAAGTTCATCCACATGGTAGCATATGACAGATTTCCTTCATAAGGCTAATAATATTCCATTATATGTATATACCACATTTCCTCTACCCATTTATCTGACAGTGAACACTTAGATTGTTTTTACTTCTTGGCTATTGTGAATTTGCTGCAGTGAACATGGAAGTGCAAATATCTCTTTGATATCTTGATCTCAATTCTTTTGAATAAATACCCAGATAAATGTCAGATTGCGAGATCAATATTTTAAGAAATCTTTATACTATTTTCCATAGTGGCTGCACCCTTGTACATCTCTACCAACAGTGCACAAGGGTTCCAATTTCTCCACATCCTCAACAATGCTTGATATTTTTCTGTTATTTTGATAATGAACATTCTAACAGGTGTGAGGTGATATCATGGGTTTTATTTTCATTTCCCTGATAATTAGTGATGTTGAGCATCTTTTCACTTACCTGTTGACCATTTATATGTCTTCTTTGAAGAAATGTCTATTCAAGTCCTTGCCCATTTTTAAACAATGGATTATTTATTTTCTTGGTATTGAGTTGAAGTTTTTTATTTTTTTGGATATTCACTCCTTATCAGATATGTGGTTCAAAAATATTTTATCTATTTTGCAGATTCACTTTGCTGATTGTTTCCTTTGTTGTGCAGAAGCTTTTTAGTTTTATGGAGTCCCACTTGTTTCTTTTTGCTTTTGTTGTTTGTGCTTTTGGTGTCATATATAAGAACTTATTGCCAAATCTAATGTTATAAAATTTTCCTACTGTTTCTTCTAGCAGTTGTGTGGGTTCAGGTCTTATGTTTATGTTTCTAATGTTTTCAGTCGATTTTTGTGTGTGGTCCAATTTCATTCTTTTGTGTTGGATCTAGTTTCCCATCATCATTTATTGAAGAGACTATTCTTTCCCCATTGTATATTTTTGGCACTTTTGTGGAAAATTATTTGACAGTATATACATTGGTTTATATATGGGTTATCTATTCTATTCCATTGGTTTATATGTCTATTTACACCAGTATTATACTCTTCTGATTATTGTAGTTTTGTCATGTATTTTGAAGATAATAAGTGTGATGTCTCCGGCTTTATTCTTCATTCTCGAGATTGTTTCGGATAATCTGGGTCTTTGTGGTTACATACACATTTTAGTATTGTTCTATTTCCACAAAAAATGCCATTGGAATTTTCATAGTAATTTCACTGAATATGTAGATTGCTTTGGGTAGTGTGGACATTTCAACAACATTAAGTCTTCCAATCCATGAATGTGGCTTTTTTTCCCATTTATTTGTGTCATCTTTAATTTTTTCAGCAACGTTTTGTAGTTTTCAGTGTACATATCTTTTCCCTCATTAGCTAAGCATAGCCACTCTTATTCTTTTTTAGTTACTATTTGAATGAAATCCATTTTTCTATACCTCTACTTTCAGCCTATATATGTCCTTAAATCTAAGTATCTTGTGAATAATGTATAGTTGAATCTTGTTTTTTGTTAACACTTTTAGACACTCTAAATATTTTGTTGGAGAGTTTAATCTACTTACATTTAAATTATTTACTGATAGGGAAGACTTATTGCCAATTTGTTAATTGAGTCTTGAAGCTTTTTTGTGTTGCTTATAGATTTTTTATCTTTCTTTGCTACTCTTATTATCGTCCTTTGTTTTTCATTCATTTTTGGTTGTGATGTGCTTTTATTACTTTCTCATTTTCTTTTGTGTATCTTCTATAGATATTTTCTTTGATGTTATTATGGGGCTCCCATAAAACATCTTATAATTATAACAATCTACTTTAAGCTTATAATAACTCAGCTTCAATCACATAAAAAATCACTACTCTTTTACTTCTCTTCTACCACACACATTTGATTTTGTTAATGGAACAAATTATATATTTTTGTAAATTGTGTATTTATTAACATTATCTCATAGTTATAGATAATTTTTATGCTTTTGTCTTTTAGCTTTTATACCAGAATTGAAAGTGGTCTACTCACCACTATTATTATAGCATTCTGTATTTGTCCATATATTTACCTTTACCATTGAATTTAATATTATTACATGCTTTTATGGTGCTCTCTAATGTCCTTTCATTTCTACTTGACAGATTTTCCTTAGCATTTATTATAAGTCAGGTCTAGTAGTGAGGAATCCCTCAACTTTTGTTTATTTGAGAAAGTCTTTATTTCTCCTTCGTTTTTGAAATATACTATTACTGAATATAGTTTTCTTGATTAATAGTTTTTCTTGTTTCAGCACTTTGAATATATCATTTCATTCCATCCAGCCTATGATGTTCCAGCTGAGAAAAGCACTGATGGCCTTACCATAGAGTTGACTGTGATGAATCACTTTTCTCTTGCTGCTCTTTAAATTCTTTGTTCTTTCACTTGACAATTTGATTGTAATATATGTTGGTGTGAACTTCTTTAGGTTCATTCTTGGTGGAAGGTCATTATATAATGATAAAAGAATCAATTCATCAAGAAAATATAACAATTGTATGTATATGTTCACCCAACATTAGGGTACTTAAATGTATAAAGCAAATATTAACTAAACTGAAGGGAGAAATATATAATAAGCCAATAATAGTAAGAGATTTCAACACTCCACTTTCAAAAATGGGTAGATCATAACAGAGAGAAAATGAATAAGTTAACAAAAGATTTGAACAATATTATAGACCAAATGGGCCTAACAGACATATACAGAGCATTCTGTCCAACAGCAGCAGGATATATATTTTTTTCAAACACACATTGAACACTCTCCAGGATATATCATATGTTGGGCCACAAAGCAAGTCTTAACAAATTTAAGAAGATTGAAATCCTATCAAATATCTTTTTCTACTGCAATTCTATGAAACCAGAAATCAATAACAGAAGAAAAATTGATAAATTCACAAATATGTGAAAATTAAATGACACATTCCTTAGTAAACAATGGGTCAAAGGCACCAAAAAAGGAAATAAAATCTTAGAATAAACAAAATGGATTTTATTGAGTTTCTCAAATCTGGATGCCTATTTCTTTTCTGAGATTTGCAAAGTTTTTGACCATTATTTATTCAAATAAACTTTCTGCTTATTTCTCTCTTTTTCTTCTGGTAATCGCATACTGTGTATATTGGTCAGATTCATGGGGCCCCATAAGTCTCTTAGGCTTTCTTCACACTTTTTATTTATTTATTTATTTTGCTTTTCTAACTTGATAATTCAAGTGACCTATCTTCGATTTCACTGATTCTTTGCTTCTTTTTTATATTTTTTTATTTTTTTGTGAGATTCTCATTTTGTTCATGAATTGTTTTCCTGAGCTTCTTGATCATCTTTGTGATGAATATTTTGAATTCCTTGTCAGGTGATTCATAAACCTCCAATTCTTTAGGGTTGAATTCTGGATACTTATTTTATTGGGCTAAGTTTTACTGTTTTTTTATGTGCCTTATAACTTTGTGTTGGGAATCTGTAAATTTGAACAAAAAACCACCTGTCCCATTCTTTAATGACTGGCTTCATTCAGGGAAAGGCATTCACTAATCAGCCCTGGTAGGGAGTTCGGGGGCCCTTTTGACCTTTTCTGTCAATGTGCTTTGTCTAGGTTTGTACGTGTAATCTCCCAATTAGAGGAATGGGCCAGTTTCTTTTTTCAGGAGCTCATATTCTCTTTCTCTCTCTGTTATTTGTCTGTGGTACTACAGGTTCTCTGGAGTGGCCCTAAGCTGCCCAGTTCTCTTTTGTTCTCAGTGGTTTCAGGCTTCTAGAGTATGCTGGGTTCTGTCAGCACTCTCACTTGGCCAAGAAGGAAATCAGTCCCTTGTGAACTCCCTCCTCAAAGGCAAAACATTGAACATATGCTCCAACTCTTTCCCTTCCAGGGGAAAGTCTATGAATCGAAAGTTTTCTCTTGCTTGTTCTGCACTGAGCCTGGGGAAACAGCTTCAGTGAGACTGGTTTCATACTTTCGTACTATGTAGAAACTTCTTAACTGATTTCTGGGTTTCACATAAAGGAAATTGGTTCATGTGTTGTTGTTGAGTAGGTTTTCTCCATTGGAGAAAGCAAGGTCTGGGCCTTACTATTCCATCTTGCTGTCATCACCTCACATTGTTAATTCTTTTCGTTGATATACAGTATTTGATTGTACAACCATAGCGAGGTTTGTTTATTCATTCTACTTTTGCCAGAAGACAGAGTGACTGAGATGATATAATACTCCTCATTATTAATTCATAAATTATAAGTTTCAATTATGTGTTTAGTAACTTAAAATTTTAACTTCCATTTCTCTTGTTATTAATGGGCTTGAGCATATTTTCGCATGTTTAAAATCCCATTTTTTTATGACCCGTTATTTCATGTCCCCTTTTTATTAGAATTTAGCATCTTTTTATAAAGCCATTTATATAATTACAAGTTAGTTCTTTTTGATAAGTTATTTGTCCTACCTTTTAAAATTTTTTCTTGACTTTCTTTATGGTAGATTTTTTCCCTGTAGATTTTTAAATTTATATAATTTAATTATCAATTTTTCTTTATGACTTTTGGGGTATATGTTATATCTAGAAAAGCGCTCCTCACTGCAAAGATAACAGTACGAAACAAAATCTTTCGCATTTTTTAATATAGAATTTTGTGGTTTTAATCTTTGGGTTTGACTCTTGATTCACCTAGAATTTATTTGGCTTTAAAAAGTAAGATAGTTCAAAATTTATTTTTTTCCCAAGTAGCAATTGCTTTGTCCAAACACCACTTATGAAACAATGCATCTTTTCTAACTTATTTGACATTTCAACTTTGTCTTAATTAAATATATTTGAGTTTATTTCTGAATAGCATATTTTGTTCCATTTGGCACATATGGCTTGGTACTCCACAACTTTAGAGCATTAATGATGATAGCTTAATGATATGTTTTAACATCTGATAGAACTAGTTCTGCCACATTACCTCTCCAGAGTTTTTCTGGCATATATTGTTTGTTTATTTTTCATATACATTTAGAGTCAGCTTATCTAGATAAAATAAAAAATCCTAATGGCATTTTAATTTTGATTGCCTTATAATATTAGATTCTCAAATTGACAAAAATATTAACATCTTTATGTTCTTCTATCCTTTCCATTTATTCAAGTCTTCTTTTATTTTAAAACTTTCTTAGATCTAGTTTATTTTCTATTAAGTTTATTTCAAGTGTTTTATCTCTCTTTTGGTATTTTTCTTTATTATATCCTCTAACTGGTTGATATTTGTGTTAAGGAAGACTATTGATTTTCTATTGGATTAATCTAGTACCTACACTGTACTAACTTCTCATTAATTATAATAGTATTGCCAAGTTTGTTATTTTTTTAACTCTATGGTAGTAGCTATTTTTTCATACAAAATTTTTACATTCTTAGGGTATATATTTTATTTGCTCTTTAGCATAGGTCATATTTCATGCAAATGTTAGTAATTTATCATTTTCTTCCTAATTATTATGTCAATTGTTTATTTTTCTCATCTAATTATCCTGTCTGACATCTCCAGTTGAAATAAAAATCATATCATAAAAAACACAGAAGCCTTCAAAGGTGATTCTTAAGTTCAAGAGAAATTAAAAAGGCATTGTTATAAAATAGTTAGAATAAAAAATATAGTGAAACTGTGTATTGTATCCTTAGAAGTACAGCCAAACTAGTGACTGAGAAGAAAAAAAATTAATCTAGAATATTTTTATTTTTAAAGAAGAATACATTAAAATTAAAATAATTAGGCAACCAACATAAAAAGTTATGGAAAGTAAAGCAAATTTAAGAAAAGCAGAGTGAAGAAATTAGAGATAAAATAATGAAGAATAAAAGAGAAAACATCTGTTAAATAAATACAGGAAAAGATTTTTAAAAATCAATGATTATAATAAATAATATAATTAATAAAAATATACCTAAAATATTGCTAAAAGCAAGCACTTACATGGAACGTTCTGTCTGCCAGACAGTCTTCTACATTTTGATATATAGTAACTCATTAGCTCCTCACAGAAGCCATTATAGGTAGGTATGTAATAATTCTCATTTTGTAATAGAGGAAACTGAGGACCAAAGAGATTAATTAATTTGTTTAATATCAAATAATCAATAAGAGGCAGCATTTGATTATAAACCCAGGGAATATGGCTCCAGAACTTATGTGCTGTACCACTGTGATGTATAGCCACTCAAACTTATATATCTTGTTCCTTGTAATGAGAGAAAAAATTATGATAATTTAAACTATATTGATGTAAAAATTACAAAGGAAAAATTTTAAACAATCAAATATTTTAATGTGAATTCTTGATATTTTTTTAATCTCTTACAATTGATCGTATGGTGGGTTGCTTTTGTTTATGGTAAAACAGATAAAATCCTATATGAAAACATACATGGCTTCAGAAGCCCTGATGAAGGTGTTGGGGCCTAACTCTAACACAATTCCAGCAGTTGCATATCACTCATGCTCTTTTCTACATTAATTAGTTGTAGTTGAAGACATAATTTATTGTAACTCCGTGAAAGAGTTCACCTTCAAAAGATTTTAAAAAAAACTATTGAAATATTGGCATACTCTCTTCTCTCTCTTTCTCTCTCTCTCTCTCTCTCTCTCTCTCTCTCTCTCTCTCTCTCTCTCTCTCTCGTATAGCCCCAGGGAGAACTTGATGGCGAAAATATGAAGAAGTAATTCCAATGTAAAGTTCTCAATAAGTGAAGATCCAGAATCTGCTGGTGTAAAGCCTTTTCCTGGGGAGCTTCAGAGCATATGAGTCCTGCTATCATGCCTTTAAATACAAATTTCATGGTGACCTTTTAAAGACAAAAATAGGTTTTTGTTATCCTTTCTCCCTTTCTTCATTTTTCTTTTGTCACATTTTCATGTTCAGCTGTTTCTGTGCATCTTTTAAATCTCCAAAGAGATCACCTCTGATAGCCATCAGCAAGTGCTGCTGGAGGAGGCTGGGATGGATGTAAGGTAGCGGTACGTTTTCCCCAAAGACCGAATGTGTATAGCTTAAGTAGCTACAAAATTGGCTACATTCAATATCGGGAAAATTGAAAAGAATATGAGATGACTTTGGTCAAAAAGTAAAAATAATTTAAAAATTCCCCAGGCATTTTGAGAACAAAAAGAACAAAACCAACATTGTAAATTTCTACTGTAAATATAAATGCTTTTCATTATATATCATATTCATTTTGAGATTTTTATGCCTTAGGATAAAGTATTATATTTTCTTATCCCCTCTTCTCACTATGTTCTGTTTTTCCATTTCCATTTTATTTCTTATACATTTTCATATCGTTTTGTTGAATCCTGAGAAGATAGATATTAACTGAAGGTCTGCCACACTGGATTGGGGTAATATAAAATTTTTGAGCACTTTGACAAGCAAATTTTTTAAAAGAGAAATTGCAGTTTCATATGAACATGGCTTTTATTTAAAATAGTAACATAATAAAATCAACACAGGCATACCTCTGAGATATTGTGGGTTCAGTTCCAGACCATCACAATAAAATGAATATTGCAATAACATGAATCTTACAATTTTTTTTTTGTTTCCTGGTGCATATAAAAATTGTTTTCACTATACCTGTAGTCTATTAAGTAAACAATACAGTTATGTCTAAGAAGTGTGTATACCTTAATTAAAATACTTTATTGCTAAAAAATTCTAATGATTATCTGAGCCTTCAGTGAGTCATAATCTTTTTGCTTGTGGAGGGTCTTCCTTGACATGTTTAAGGCTGTTGAGTGATTAGTGTGGCGGTTGCCAAAGGTTGAGGTGGCTGGGACAATTTTTTACAATAAGACAACTATGAAGCTTTTGGTATCAATGGACTCTCCCTTTCAGTAAAGATTTCCCTGCAGCATGAGACGCTATTTCACAGCATTTTATTCACAGTAGAATTTTTTTCAAAATTGGAGTCAAAGATCTCACACCCTCCCTCTGCTTTATCAATTAAATTTATGTAATATTTTAAATCTTTTGTTGTCATTTCCACAATGTTCACAGAATTTTTACCAGAAGTAGATTTTATATCAAGAAACTATGTTCTTTGCTCATCCATAAGAAGCAACTCCTTATTCCTTCAAATTCCATCACATCTGCAGGCTCCATTGCTAATTCTAGTTTTCTTGCTGTGTCTACCACATTGCCTGTGATTTCTTCCACTGAAGTTTTGAACCCCTCAAATTATTCATGAAGGCTGAAATCAACTTCTTCCAAACTTCTGTTAATGTTGACATTTGACCTCTTCCCAGGAATCACAATTATTCTTAATTTAATCTAGAATGGTGAATCTTTTCCAGAAGTTTTCAATTTACTTTGCCCAGATCCATCACAGGAATCACTATGGCAGCTATAGCCTTACAAAATGTATTTCTGAAGTAATAAAACTTTAAAATAAAAATTACTCTTTTATCCATGAGCTGCAGAATGTATATTGCACTAGTGGGCTTGAAAACAATATTAATCTCCCTGTGCATCTCCATCAGAGCTCTTGGGTAATCAAGTGCATTGTCAATGAACAGAAATATTTTGAAAGGAATCTTTTTTTCTGAGCAGTGGTTCTCGACAATAAGATTGTCGACAATAAAATATTCAGTGAGCCATTCTGTAAACAAATGGGCTCTCACCCAAGCTTTGTTGTTTCGCTCATAGAGCAAAGGCAGAGTAGATTTAGCATAATTCTTAAGGGCTCTAAGTTTTTGGGTATAGTAAATGAGCATTGGTTTCAACCTAAAGTCATTAGCTGCATTAGGCCTAACAAGAGAGTCAACCTGTCCTTTGAAACTTTGAAGCCAAGCATTGACTTTTCTCTAGCTATAAGCCCTAGATGGCTTCCTCTTTTAATAGAAGGCATTTTCGTTGACATTGAAAATCCATTGTTTAGTGTAGCCACCCTCAGTAATTGTATTAGCTAGATCCGCTGGATAACTTGCTGCAGCTTCTCCATCAGCACTTGCTGGTTCACGTTACACTTCCGTGTTTTGGAAATGGCTTCTTTCCTTAAGCCTTATGAGCCAACCTCTGCTGGCTTCAAATGTTCCTTCTTCATGTTCTGGATTAAGCTTTGGCTTAAGGAAATGTTAAGACTAGTTAGATCTTCTATTCACATTACTAAAACTTTCTCCCTATCAGCAATAAGTCTGTTTCACTTTCTTATCATTGATGTATTCCTTGAGTGGCACTTTTAATTTTCTTCGAGAATTTTTTGTTTGCGTTTACAACTTGGCTAAGTGTTTGATGTAAGTGGTGTAGCTTTGGACCCACCTCAGTTTTCAACATGCCTTCCTCACTAAGCTTAATTATTTCTAGCTTTTTATTAAAGTGAGAGATGTGCAATTCTTCCTTTCACTTGAACAGTTAGAAGCTAGTGTGGGGTTATTAAATGACCTAATTTCCTTATTTGTTGTATCTTAGGTAATAGGGAGGCTTGAGGAGAGGTAGAGAGACAGGGGAACGGCTGATTAGTAAAACAGAACACACACAACATTTATCCATTACGTTTGCTGTCTTATATGGACATGGTTCATGGTGTCCTGAAACAATTACAATCATGACATCACAGATCACTGATCAGAGACCATCATACCAGATATAATAATAATGAAAAATTATTGCAATATTGTAAGAATTGCCAAAATATGGCACAGAGACACAAAGTTAGCACATGCTTTGGTGCCAATAGACTTGTCCGATGCAGGGTTGCCACAAACCTTCAATTTGTAGAAAAGGCAATATCTGCAAGTGCAATAAAATGAAGTATGCTTATATATTACTCCAATGGTTTTATACTACATATTATAGAGCTTTAAGAAAGGAAATTGAATATCATGATGTATTTTTATTTTAACAAACACATTTGAATCGGTTATTTCAAATCATGGAGTTCTACTCAGCCACAAAAAACAATGGTGATCTAGCAGTTCTTGTATTATCCTGGATAGAGCTGGAGCCCATTAGAATGGGCTAAGTGAAGTATCACAAAAATGGAAAAACAAGCACCACATGTACTCACCACCCAACTGGTATTAACTGATCAACACTTATGTGCACATATAGTAGTAACATTCATCGGGTGTTGAGCAGGTGGGAGGGGGGAGGAGAAGATGGGTATATTCACACCTAATGATGTGGTGCACACTGTCTGGGGGATGGACATGCTTGAAGCTTTGACTTGGGTGGAGCAAAGGCAATATATGTAACCTAAACATTTGTACCCCTGTAATATGCTGAAATATAAAAAAAAATTTAAAAAAAAACAGTAAAAAAATTTAAAAGATGAGAGGAAAAAATTGTCTTGGGGGATTTGTGTATATACATAATTGTAACTTGAAAGCTTTATAGCTTTTTGGACCATTGATTATCATTAGTAATATTTTGAAATATTTTCTTGCATCTAGACTATAGGGGCCTGAAATAAATCTTCTTCAATTCACATAGCTGGAGAAGAAACTTGATTTACTGCAAATGTATTAAAAATGAGAATTTAAGTATAAAACATATTTTAAATTAGTGATAAAATTTTCATAAAAAAACAGATTAGTAAGATATTTACTAACATATTAATAGTACTTATTTTCCAAGTAGTAGAATTCATGGTAATTATGATTTCTATTTTCTCTGCTTTTCAGTATTTTCCTTGTTTTGTATGGAGAAATTCTATTGCTTTTTCAATGGACACACCCACATACCCTCCCCACCTCCAGAAATATAAAAGCAGAGAGCCCTGAAACCTAGACTACTGTTACTGAATTTGAATCACCCAAAAAGAAATTATTTCATTCAATGAATATTTTCTGAGCACCTACATATGCTTGGTACTGTTCTAAGTGCTTGATATAC
>CAUYSK010044738.1:0-41642 GCA_963575035.1 Avahi laniger | reverse complement strand
CCTGTCTCTACTAAAAATAGAAAGAAATTAATCGGACAGCTAAAAATATATAGAAAAAATTAGCTGAGCATGGTGGCGCATGCCTGTAGTCCCAGCTACTCGGGAGGCTGACGCAGAAGGATCGCTTGAGCCCAGAAGTTTGAGGTTTCTGTGAGCTAGGCTAATGCCACGGCACTCTAGTCCAGGCAACAGAGTGAGACTCTGTCTCAAAAAAAAAAAAGAAAGAAATAAGTGGGTCAGTGCAACCAACTGTATAATTTGAGAGAATAGTCCTTACAAAACTGCCCTCATTTTGACAAAAGTCATGTTTCTGGGTCCCAAGCCCTTTCCAACTTCAGACCAGTGTAACCAGCTGGCTACAAATTCGGGGATCCCCACGACTAACATTAGATTTGATAATTCACTAGAAGGACTCACGGAAGTCATTGAAAGCTATTACACTCATGGTTTATTATAGGGAAAGGATATAAAAAATCAGCTGAAGGAAGAGATACACAAGGCAGAGTCTTGGAAAGGTCCAAAGGCACAGCTCCAGGTTATCTTCTCCCTATGGAGTCATGGATGGCATTACCTCCTCCCAGCCACAGTATGTGACAATACATGCAGAGTATTACCAACCAGGGAGGCTCACTTGAGCCTCAAGTGTCCAGAGTATTTATTGGGTTTAATTACACACTGCCTGTGTGATTGCCCTTTAGTCTCTAATCTCTCACAAAGGTCAGGCAACCTTTAATCATCAGTTCTTCATGAGATTAGAACTGATATAATGTGGCCTGAAAGCCCTCATCACAAATTACATTGCTAGACAGTCTGATGGCCAAAGACCCTAGAAAACAAAGACACTCCTGTCAGGCAGGACACTCTAGGGCCTCAGAGATCATCTCCCAGTATCCAAGGGCAAAAGCCAAACCTCTCTATGGGAAAGGCCAGATTACTTATTATACAATCTGAAAGTGAGTTTTAAAGGAAATAGAAGACAAAATTAGGTAGAGTGAAGATAAGTCACTTCAGGCAAAAGGACAAATATAAGAAAAGCTTGAAAATGTGAGTGAATGAATCAAAGAGCATACAGAAGAAAGAATCCCTGCTCAGTTAAAATGGAGGATGCTTTAGGTAGCTGAAATAAATAAATTGGCCTAGAGCAGAACACATAGATAATGGATGGTCTCAAAAGTCAAGTAGAGTTCAGGCAGAGAAGTTTTGCTTTGGAGCAATAAAAAGCAGAAATATTTAAGATTCTTGAATTTGGGAAGAGAGCAGAATAATGAAAATTGTATGTAAAGAAATTCTGAAGTAATCTCTTTATTTCTGAACATCACATTTTAAATAATGCTGAAAATTATAAAATACCCACAGGAGGGCAATCAAGATGTTGAGGCCTAAAATTTATATCAGATTCAGTTATGAAAATGGTGTGTATTTAACAAGTTTTTAAATATAAGACTTAAAAAGACAAAATAAGTTTATTAAAAAGCTTGATGTGCTTTTATATTTCAGGGGAGCAAAGCTAAGATTCAAGGGAGAAAAATAGAGAAAGAAAGATATAGACTTTCCAATATAAGGAAATTTTTTTTCTATCAGTTAAAGTAACTGACAAATTAAATGAGGACCTTTCTGAAAAATTGCGCTTCCCATCAATAATTATTCAGGTAGTACATGGCTATTCACTAACATTTCAGGGTGGATTTGCAGAGATAGTTCCATTAGAGGACAATCTCTATTCTAGAATTCTGTGGTTCTTTGACGTACATAGGATGATTTAGAAGAGGGAGGGCCTGAATTCATAGACATCTGCTAGGAAATTGCAGGAATATGAGTATAAAGTGATCCAATTTTGGAGTAGGGTGATGGTAATGACTATAGAACAGAAGGATAAAAGAGGTATTTCAAAAGAAAAATGAACAGAATAAATGGCAAGATGAGGAGTATGAATCTGAGGGAAATGCTAAGAATACCCATCTTTCAAGCATGAGTGACTAAGCTAAGCGTGCATCAGCTAGTTGAAGCAGAATTGTCACAATGGAGAACAATTTTTGGAGGAAAGATGGTGAATTCTATCTTGAACATCATGAGTTTGAATGAGAGGAGAGGCCCAATAGGCAGTAGACAGGAGACACTTTGGATTTAAATTCTAGTGAAAGGCAAGCTACCCTCATTTTCATTGCTTAGGTATTTTTGTTATAGCATTTATCACAGTATGTCTATCATTAGAACTATTTAATTATCTGATTACCAATGGATTCTGAGATTCTTGAGAACAGAGTCAAAGTTTTATGTATCCTTTTACTTAACTAAATCACTTTTGTGTCTTGCACATGTTCAGTAAATATATTTGTACTAAATTACTTAGAGGTAAAAATCACAGAGAAATTCATAAACATAAAACTGAAGGAAAAAATAACAAGGGACCACTGATGGCTTGGAGAAGGGAGAGGGAATGAGCTGAACTAGAAGCCGTGGAAGTTGAAGAAATGGGAGAAAGAGCAGGCTCATGCATTATTATGGACAGTTGAAGGTCAAAGACCTGGTTAACTGAGAGGTCTTGATAATGAAAATGGAGAAATGGTCTTTACATTTGTTTGATAAAGATTTAATTGATGACTTTCAAGAGGTACTGACACTGTTGTAAGTGGTTTAGAAGTTTTTATTATAAAGAAAATTTATCCTGTGCCCAAGTGACACTTACAGAGGTAGACAGCCTCCCTCCATGTGAGTGATTTTCTCTTTAGTGGTGTCTGTACCTCTCTCTCTTACATCTGAAATTCTCCCTTGCATTTTAGTTTGTATTTCATCCTTGCCATATATCTTAGACCATTCATGCTGCTATAATAATATACCATAAAGTATGTAATAATAGAAACTTATTTCTCACAGTCCTGGAGGCTGAAAAGCCCAAGATCAAAGCACCTACTGGTTCAGTGCCCGGTGATTTCCTAGTCTCTATTTCCAAAATAGCACCTTGAACACTGTGCCTTGAATACTGCATCCTCACATGACAGAAGGGTACTTGGGGGAGGAAGCTCTCTGATGCCTCCTTTATAAGGAAATTAATCCTACTCATGAAGTGAGAGCCTTCATGACCTAATCTTCTCCCAGGGGTCCCATCTTCTAATACTTTCAACTTGGTGATTAGGTTTCAACATATGAATTTTGGATGGATAGATACATATATTCAAACCATAGCACTCTATTAATGAACCTTAAAAAGACAAGTTCTGCTAAAATGTTGTTAAGAGAAAAATCCAATAAGCACATTCTTCTGTGTTGTTTTCTATTTTACACATTTGATGTGTCCTCTTTTTCCATTTTGAAGATATAGCCCTTTGGGAAAGGGGGAATGTTTCCAAGTATGGTATAAACAGGCTGGAAATGTGGAGCGGCCAGGTTTTGCCATAGCAAGGTTGATTGACATTCACACTAGGATGAAAGGTGAGAAAAAACATTCTGCTGTGAGTTCATGTTTTTATTTCAAGTAAAAAGGGTCAAGCCCTGAGACAGTTACAAGAAATTCTAACATGTGCTTTTTCTTGCCTCTTCCCCCATCATACCACCATCATTATGTCTATTATTTCCTTGTAGACATTCTTCATTCTTTTCATCATTAGCCCAAATAAATACAGATTCTTTAGTGTTTCCTCAAGTCTGTGATAATGGCAGGTAATGGTAATCTCCTTACATTCGATTACAGTCATCCCTTGGTATTGCCAATGGTTGGTTCCAGGACCTCCTGCAGATACCAAAACCTGTGGATGCTCAAGTCCCTGATGGAAAATGGCATAGTATTTGCATGTAACTTATGCACATCCTCTTGTATACTTTAAATCGTCTCTTGATTACTTATAATACCTGATACTATGTAAATGCTATGTAAATAGTTGTTATACTATATTGCTTATGGAATAATGATAAGAAAAAAAGTCTGTACATATTCACTACAGGTGTAATTTTTTTAATATTTATGTTGTGGTTGGTTAAATCTATGGATGCAGAACCCATCGATATGGAAGGCCAATTATACTTATTTAATAAACACTAATTGAACATTTGCTATGAGGCAGTTGTTGTGCTAAGAGCTTCTGTGAAATACTTGTTATGTGTATCAGTTAAGATGCTTTGGACTGTACATAATAGAAAACCCCAATTAAAGATTGTTTGAATAAGGAAACATTATTATTTCAGATAACAAGAAAGCAGCTCCAAAGCCAGTTAATTCAGTGACTCAAGAAGTCAGTTATTTCTAGTGTTTAAGCTCTGCTCTGCTAAAAGCCCTTAATATCCCAGTTGACTACTGCAATTCCAGGCTTACCATGCAGATACATCAATGGTCAAAGAAAAAAAAGAAGGCATTTTTCCCTCTGTGTTTCTCTTCATCAGTGAGGAAACATTTCCCAGAATCCCTTAGCAGTCTTCTTTCTCATCATGGACAAGATGTGACACAATCATTACCAAGACTAAGTCACATGACCCTTTGTAAACCAATCACAGACAAAAGGAATGGCATTACCTGGACTGGTTTAGACTAATGGGGATTTATCTTTAAGTCACTGGACTCTCCCAACAAGAAAGAATATATCTGCTACCACATATATCTATAAATGTGTTAGATGATGAAACAAATCAAAGAGAAGTTTGAGGAACAATATTCACTTAGGTCAGACTGCATGTCTTATATGTTGTGTTTTTGAAGAGTGTCTTTAGCCATGTACATTGTACCCTATCATCATAAGCACCCTTTAGATCAGGGTCATGTGATTTCATATTCAGTTAAGTGGGTATCAAATGCATATTAATTCTAAATTTGTATTTCTAAATGTAAACAAATATGTAATTGCTATATATAGTCACCTTTGGGTGGATTTCATACAATATTGGTATAAACAAAGAGAACACAACCCTACGTAAGGACAATTTAAAAACTAACACTTCTTTATTTAAGAACAATAAGTTATAAGTGTCTACTGTAGACATCACACTGATAGTTTCAAGCTAATTTTATAATACAAAGTAAAGAACAATACATAACATGCATATGTTCAAACTACAAGTAATACAATTAAATTTTCAGTGAGTTATATAGAGCAATATCTAAGTGATAAAGCAATTTAGTTTAATTCATGGATTAACATAAGGTTATTGCTTTATTTGGGGTGAATGGAGGAAGGACTTTTTTTCTTTGCAGCAAGTACAATCCTTTTATTCGATGCCAATATATGATGAATTAAGAACAATGCAGTAGGGGGGGCAAGGGCAACATATGTAATCTAAACATCTGTACCCCCATAATATGCTGAAATAAAAAAAAAAAGAACAATGCAGCAAATCCTCCTCCTTTACAACTGTACACGCTTTTGTTTTCTGCCTTTCCTGTTTTAAAATACCTCAAGTTGCCTTGGATGAAAGCTTCCAGGGTATACTCCAGGGAAATAAGACCATTGACACAAATTTGGACTTAGTGAGACAGCTCTGTTTAAGCAGAAAAACAGACTTTGCCGTCTGCAATACCTGACTTTAAATCATGACTCTACTACTTACTAGCTATGTGACCTCGGATTAGTAACACAACCTTTCCATGGCTTAGTTTTCCTCTTTTATGGGGTAGAAAAAAATAACATTGTATCAATCAGTGGATTTTTTTGTAGAAAACAACAAAAACCAACTCTGAATAACTTATACAAAAAAAGATTTATCAGGAAGCTATGTTAGGAGCTAACAACATCAATAAGAGGCTGGGGAACCAGGCCTGAGAATGGACAAGGAACAAGGGAACATTGGAGGGCCAAGAATTAGAAAACTGGAAACTCAGCATGAAACCGTTTGGGCCACACTCCACTGTTACTATAATACCTCGGTCATTTTAATAAATAGCCTCCAATTTATGTGGAAAATTTAAAATCTCAGGAAAGAACTCCCAATTCATTGAACATAGGTCATTATTCCTGCTCCATATATTGCCTAAGAAGAAAAAGGGCGTATTTCCCTCATTTGGCTTATATTGTGGAGCCTGTTTATCTTTACTACTTCCACCAAGGCTGCATATAATGGGAAAGCAGTAATTCTCCAACTGGAAAAACATGAGTTATGTTCATGAACATATATTATTTCATTTGACCTTCACAAGAACTCTATAAACCATTTGAATCTCAGGAAACAGACTGAAAAAAGTTAAATAACTTTTCCTACATCACACCAGTAGTAAATAAAATGGTGACACCAGTCTTCAGGTCTGGATATATTTGTTTCCAAATTTTACAGTCTTTTCAATTATACCAGGGCATCTTTGTGAAGAAGAAAACCTCTAATTTTATTGAATCTTGAATTATGTAATATTTCTGGCTGCATTAGTCATTGCAAGAAATAGACATTCCAAGACAGGATTCTGGGACGAGTTATCTGAATGATGTTTGAAGTCAGGGGAGGATCTGTTAATAATAGATGAGGGGATACAGGTATTTCATGGTGTATGGTGGCAAAAGTGAAAAAAAATATTTGATTAATTTAGCCAGAAATTGCATGAAGAATCTGAGTCTGTGAGTTAATGAATAACAATGCATTAATAGGTAGAAAGTGTCATGACACTCTTTGAGAAAGAATGGACTCTGAGGAATAGAATGGTAACTTTGAAGAAGATTCAAAACATTCAGTACCTCAAACCCTGATTTCAGGACCTAAAACATAAAATGAGTTCAGTTGCAGAAGCCACTGTAGTCTCATAAGCAGAAAGTGACTTTTTAACAGGAAGTTGGAGCTGATAAAATTATTTGAGAGGGCGGAGATAACGCAGACTCCAGGCTAGCTAGGATTGGCTCCCAGAGCAACATTGTGTACATTCCCATGGAGGAAACTAGTACATAGGCCAATGTCAGAACGCTGGGAATTCAGGAATTCCATCACAAAGACTGTTGCCTCTGGAAAAATCCTGCCTTAATCAGAATCTTGAGATCATCAAGCAGTAACCAGCACTGTGAACTCCAGAACCACACCATTTCCTGTAAGATGCGCGTGAGCAAAAGGTACCACACTACTGCCTCCATCTCTGTTCAAGTTGTGAGCGTACACATCTGATTCTCATCTGGAAACGTAACTCCAATGAAGTCAGGGAATGTTATTTTTAGCTTTCCAGCCATACAAAAAAAAAAAAACACACACACATCAAAAGGACGTTGGAAAAAATGTGAAGTAAGCTAATCTGGTCTATCTACCACATCATTAACATGTTTTTAGAAAATGTGAATTTCAAACAGAAAGAATATAGGATTAGTTATGCAAATTTATTATATTTAAGGAACATTAATGAGCAAACACAGTTTCTCAAATTTCAAGGAAAGTATATTTTGCTTACAAAAGGAAATCTTTGCTCATTTTTACCGAGCTTTTTTTAAAAAAAAATGAATACTAGGGTGTGTATGCTTCAGAACAAACTACTCAAACCATAAGCAAAGTTGCTAAGCAAAACTTCATCCTTCATAAATCAGTAATATTTACTCCTCAGCTAGCTCATTATTTTCATTTTGAACTATCCTGGGCAGCTTTCGTATTAGCCAATTTGGCTAATGTTACAAAAATGGAGACAAATAGTGTGGAACAGAGTGTGCAAACTCAAAGAGGCTTGAAAGACCTGGATTATGAGAGAATAAATGACTCGTGGAATTTAGAATAACAATGTATAAAAGGCATGAAACTCTGGGAGCAAAATAATCAGAGGGGCTACAACGTAACAGGGTTCAGAGAACAAAGTACACATAAGGAGAGAGCTCTTGAGTGGTTACAGATATTACACTAAAATCATCTACTTGGGAGGCAGCTGTGAGGAAAAGAGGAAAGAAAGTAATCCCTCAGTGATGGAGAAGGGGTGAATCTTTAGATGTTGCTGTGGCATTAGACACAGTATTAGAATGTATGATTATTTCGACAAAATCTCTCAATTCTACTCTGCTGGGTTGTCATGATGATTACTAGGGATTACCTCCCCAAAATATGGTGTGGTCTATAAAGGAAAGACTGGGTGTTTTTAGGGTAGATCTTCTTCCATTTTTAAAAAATGTAAGAGGAGAAGAGACACTTCGTTGTGTTTTGTCTCTTCTTCTTAGTTTTTCTTTCTCTTTGTGGAGTAGAATTGGTCAAGACATGTTCAACTGCTATATTAGCCTGTTGTTTCAGACAAACAAGTAACCACAGTCCTCCATCTGATCAAGGTCGTGTGGAGCACTGTGGGGTTAAAAAAGTAACTGGAGATTTTAGAGACTGTATGATTTTGCAAAATAATAAGAAAAATAGCATTGCTGTTTGTTATTTAAAGTATTGTTATTATCATCTATCGACTGTTACTATTGCCAGGAACTATGCTAAATATGTAAACTAACATTAGCAAAAAAATTGTTTTTATCTCTAGCTCTTTCTTGGTTGGCATTCAGGATTAAATAAATTGCTCAAATGTCTGCTTGCAACTCATGTAACAGACCCTTAGAAAAATATTCCATTAAGAACAAACTTTTTAACCGTAGAAGCTGAACTAGCAATAGAAGGGTTCCACAGATGAAAAGGGTAAGATCTGCTTTTTGCCTTATAGGCTATATTTTAATCTAAGTGTCACTTTGTTTGAGACTGTGCTTACAATAACTGAATCATCAGCTGGGTTGTTAGGAAAGGTGTCCCTCCCAATCCTTTCATATTCTTCCCAAATCTAAAGAGATAGGTTTAATATTGCCTTCTTTTCTTTTACCATGAAAATTATATGGTAAAGGGGAGAAAATATTTGCAAAAAGCATATCAGATAAGGGAATGTTGTCCAAAATATATAAAGAACTCTTAAAACTCAATAATAAGAATATAATCTGATTTTAAAAATGGGCCAAAGACTTTATCACCTCACCAAAAAAAGATATACAGATGACCAATAAGTATATGAAAAGATAATCCACATCATGTCATCAGGGAAATTCAAATTAAGACAACAGTTGAGATACCACTGCACACTTATTAGAATGGCTAAAATCTAGAACACTGACAACATCAAATACTGGTAAGGATGTGGAACAACAGGGACTCTTATTCATTCCTGGTGGGGAGGCAAAATGTTATAGGCAGTTTTGAAGACAATTTGGCAGTTTGTTATAAAACTAAACATATGATCCACCAATTTGCTTTCCTTGGCATTTACCCTAAGGAATTAAAAAATTTTGTCCACACAAAAGCTTGCACACCAATATTTATAGCAGCTTTATTCATAATTGCCAAAATTGGAAGCAACTAAGACATCTTTCAGTAGGTGAATGGATAAATAAACTGTAGTATATCAAGACAGTGGAATATTATTCAGCACTAAAATAAAATGAGCTCTCAAGCCACAAAAAGATATAGAGGACACCTAAGTGCACATTACAAAGTGAAAGAAGCCAATCTGAAAAGGTTACACACTGTATAATTTCTACTATATGATATTTAGAAAAGGCAGAACTATAGAGACAGTAAAAAGATCAGTGTTTGCCAGGAGTTGGAGGATGGAGGGATAAATAGGAAGAGCACAGAGAAGTTTTAGGGCAGTGAAAATACTCTGTAAGATACTATAATGGTGGATAACGTGTTGCATTTGTCCAAACCCATAGTATAAACGATAACAAGAGTGAATCCTAACGTAAACTGTGGACTCTGGGTGATAATAATGTGCCAATGTAGGTTCATCAGTTGTAACAAATGTACCACTCTGATGGAGGATGTTGATAATGTGGCTATGCTTATGTGGGGTGAGGGGATACATAGGAAATCTGTAAGCCTTCCACTTAATTTTTTTGTGAAGCTAAAGCTTCTCTAACAAAGAAAGCCTGTTTAAAAAAAAAAAGTTAAAACAATCAAAAAAAATTATATGTTAAGGGATATGGTCAAAGAAGAATAGGATAAGAAATGGAGTGAATTTGCCTTTCCTCCATTCTTCATCTACTCCCACACACAAATAATCAAAGATTAAAATTACCAGGGTCATAATCTGGTCTATCATCTCACTGTAATAACCTCAATCTTGGAGACAGTTATTTAATTAGTAATTTTTGTGTCTGCTCCTAGCAAACACTTTGTAGAATATTTCCATTGACCAAAAAATACTATAGCCAAATTATCACCTCCAAATATTAAAAGCTTATGGTGTTCTATTTGATTTATCATAGAAATTGGATATAAGAGTTTTACATAGGAAAATCTGGACCACATCAATGTAGTACCCACAAAGAGTTCTTAGTAAATTATAAGCAGTTTCTTGTCTTTGCTTTTCACTGTGCGATTTTGCAGGTATGACTCATATTTTGAGGCCCTCAGTTTCTTCATCCTTATAAAGAGGAAGCTGGACTGGAAAACTTTGATTTGTGTGATTCTATGCCAATTTATTTGCTCAGCCACAAAAGGATGAGAGATTATTAATACTATAGAGGCTGATAATATATTTTTAAAAGAAAAACCTACATTGAGAATTCTGCAATAAATTGCTGTCTTAGAACACTTTCTGGTAATATCCATTATATTAAAGGCCATTTGTAAGGTTTCCATATCTTGATTTATTCTAGTTTGGGATTGCTTTCTGAAGGGATAATCTCATTTATGATATTGCCTTTTTAAGATGTAGCAGCATTATACAAAAAGATAAATTTGCACTGCCAACTAAATGCAAATGATCACTATTTTGAAGAAATAGTTTCAAGGCTTTATTTCATACAGATGTATATAGAGATTCTTATATATTTTAGGGTTACAAGCAATAACAATAAATAAAATTAGTTGACCCTGGCGTTAAAAAAAATAACACTGTCTGAAGGGAACTAGTATCCCAATCAAACTAAAGGTTAACATTTAGTTGGCATTTTATCCATGTGCCCATGAGTTCCTTTTAGGATATTTAAATCATCATGAAAATTGGTGTACATAAAGCCTATTTGTAAAGCTGAAATAGAATGGAGTGCTGATATTGGCAAAGCAAGTTCTCAGTCAAGGCTCAAAATCCACAGTCACACTTAGGAGAATGTGGTAATAGTTGATCAGTTTGCCTAAAAAGCCCATATGGTTTTCATGTTTATATTCCTCAATAGCATACCAGTTATTTTCTAGAGTGTCTAGAAAATAACCTGCACATTTTTTGTTCTTTATGCCTAAGGAATGGGAATCCAGGTGGAAAAAGAAAATTCTTCATGAAAGTGACATTTTAAAAACCTTTTTAGATATTGTTATTATAGAAATTACTGTTAAATGCTAAAAACTTTCATTTATTTTATGTGTTTTAAGCCAAAAGCCAGAAAGGCTCAGCTATTTAAAATCCACTACTGACAGTTACCTTTGAACAGACATAGAACATACCTGCCGTCATCGCTGCAACTCTGCCTCTCATAATTAAGGGGCTCTTTCCTTCTGAGCCTGAACATGACATTATACTCTTTCTCATCACAGCACACCTGGCAGCCACTCCCAGTGGGTAAGAATTGGCATTGAAGATAAAACCTATGAGCGACATATGCCTTAAAGGTTTGCTGCATTCATGCATATAGATCTACATACACACACACACACACACACACACACACACACACACATATACAAATGCCTCATTGGAGTCCAGTCATTGGAACGTTAGCTGTAATACTGATACCATCACCTCTATGATGGATTATTCCAGTACTTCCTATATGAGCTCCTTGCTACTGGGCTTGCCCCCATACACTGTATTCCCACCTTTTAAAACATAACTATGTCAGTCATTCCTCTCCTTAAAACTCTCCAGAGGTGAAACTTCCTTTCACTTAGAGTAAAAGCCCAAGACCTTACAAAACTACAAAACCCTGCATGACCCTGGAACATTGTCATATCTCTGCCTTCATTTCCTAGTTTTCTCTCCCTTGGCCACTTTCCTTCAACCAGACCGGCCTCTGTATGATTCATAGCACGCGCCATGCTAGGTAGACTCTGCCTCATGGCCTTTATCCTAGCTCTTCTTCAACCTGGAACACATTTCCTCATAATATCCACATGGCCTCTCATTGACTTCTTCAAGTCTCTGGGTGTATATTCCTTCGGGGTGTGCACCACCCAGACCACCCATTTTCTAATTGCATCCTACCCCATCAATCTCAATTTCCCTTCCCTGATTAATTCATTTCTTTATCTCATTTATACAAAATAGTTTTTATATTTTTAAATTATCTTTTCCCTCCCCAAATAGATTATAATTTTCATTAGGGAAGTGCTTTATTCACAACTTTGTTCCCAACACCTATCTTATTACAGGAAGAACATAGTTAGCTGTCCATTATTTGTTGAATTAATGCATACATAACTCAATGAATTAATAAAAGTTATGCCACAGAATCTCAGGGAAGTACAGATATGAAGTAGGTATTGGGACAAATCTGATAAACACAACTTGTTTGCTATGTCCAGTTTGGAGACTTCCTATTTCTGGCTTACAAGTGATAAATATCATAACATTCTTATTTCGTTATAAACAACTTCAAAATCCTCTAATGGCATACCTTCATATGGAAAACTAAAAAATAAATGAGAATTAAAAATGGAAAGACAGAAGATAAAAATGTCTTAGTCATATCATTCAATCCTGGGGTTTGTTAAAAATAGTGATTGCTTTCTTGGCAAGTTTATGCATAAGCATTTTTAATCAGAAAAGATTTTGTGAATTTGGTAAACATATTTCTTCACTGTTTCCTACCACCTAACAGTTTGTTCTATTTTGTTTAGAAAGATGAGTTGTGGCAGGTGTTTTTTTTTTCCTCCCATGTTAAAAAAAACAAAAAATTCTATATATGGAAGACGTTTCTCAGCAACTCAGCTCAAAATACCTTTTTGCTACTGTTTCCAAAACTAGTTCTTTAATATTAATGTGGTTCTGCTTTGGCAACAACAAACATGAACAGCTATTTGTGGTGTGGATTTTGTTTCTTTCTTTGGCTGTTTAATGTCCAGAGGTATCAGTATGAAGAGTTAATGGTGCTTTAAAAAATAAGCAGGGGTTTAATCTTCATTGCTCCTGATTCAGTGTTTCATCAATATCAAAAGACCTGGTGCTGGAAATGAGATGGTACATTAGTCCCAAAGCTCAATGGTTTGTGATTCGCTATGGAAATTGGGCTTCTGGTTTTTAGGATTAGGCTAGTGTCCAAAAAATAAAGTACAGAGGAAGTAAGGAAAATAAAGCTCAGAGAATAAAAAGGAGAGGAACAAAAGGAAAATTAATACATTTTAAACCAAAGGCATCAATTTAACTGTTACCCACAAAGTGACTAAAAAGCATTTCTTCACCAGGCAAATAATAGAAATAAAGAAAATAAATAATTTAAATAAAAGTTCATACTTTTAAAAAACAGCCTCTCAAATAAATGATTAAAAGGAAAAAGGTGGGGTAGAGGGAGGGAAGGACGAAGAAAATCAATGTCTGAGATTCAATATCATCTGTTACCAAAAATGTTTAGAAAGTGATTTTATTTTGAAAGAACATACAATGAATATGAAATACTTACTAAAATCTTCATTGGTAGAACTAACTAGACTATTCATGTAACACCATGCTCTAAGGAACATCAATCAGCCCAACAGTTTTATTTTGATATTCAATAGATACAGTTTACTTTTACCATTTTTGCCATTTTGAAAGGGAAAATGTGAGGAAGTAAAGTAACTCATCTACATATACTCAATATATGTGGACAAAACCAACAAAAAGTCTGCAGTTATCCAAATAATTTAGGTCCTGAAAAATCGCTGTGTCAAGAAGGATGGTTACAGTAGAGAGAAAGGATTATCTATAGAAACTAAATTTATCAGATGTTTTTCTAATTCCTTCAAGTAGGTGAGCACCAATTGAGCAACCACTGTGCCAGACTCTGGGGAAGCTTCTGGAGGAGGGAAGGGCAGGATAGCGTGGGAAGCCCTGGGCTTGGCTTTCTGGAGTGCTTTTCCCACTGACAAGCTATGTGACCTCAAGCAAGATCTATGTCCATTTCCTTGCCTGTGAAAGGCTTAATAATAGTGCCTACCTCATGGAGTTATTACATGAAATTTGTTACATGAAAGAAGCATACAAAACAGTTATAGTGATGCTTATCTTTTAATAAGCATTAGCTATTGTTATTATATAAAATAAAAGAATTAAGGTTTAATAGAAGGAGCTTAAGATTTGGATGTGAAAAGAGTAAATCAGACTCAGTCTCCAATCTTTACCAGTTATATGATTTTTAGGTAAGTTATTTGACTTCTCTGAGCCAATTTCTTTAATTCTAAACTAGGAATAAGTATTCTTAGTTTTTATTCAGGGTGTTTTGAGAGAATGTGGGATTAGGTATGTAAGATGCTAAGTATAGTTCCTGGTGTGGCCAGGATTCATAAAATAAGTTGTTTTAAATATCTTTTGTTTTTTCATAGGACATGGTTCCACTTATCTGCCAGTGGGTTGTAAGGCAGCGTAGTCTCATGGCTAGAAGCAAGAACTCTGACACAGGACATCCTTTGTTTTAATGTTGGTACTATAACTTTGTTCATTCAGCAAATACGCATTGCCTATCTACCCCATGCCACCACTGTTGCAAGCGTGGGGTGTGTCAGTAAACAAAGATTCATGCCTTCATGGAGCTCCCTTTCTAGCAGAGGGGGACAAATAATAATCGCAATAAATAAGTAAATTATACAGTATATTAGAGGGTGATAAAGAGGTGGGGAGGGAGGGAGGAGAGGAAGGGTGGATAGAACAAAGCAAGAAAGATAGGGGAGATGCAATTTTACTTACTAGCTACTTATTATCCTAAAACCTTAAGTTACTTACCCTCTCTGGCTTCTGTTTCTTCATCTGTAGAATGGAGAAAATAATATTGCCAAAGTCATAGGATTTCTTTGAAGCTTAAATGAATTACACCAAACAAAGAACTTAGAACAATGCCTGGCACATAGTAAACATTCAGTAAGTAGTGGCTATTATTTTTACCATTATAATTATTAGGAGTTGGGGAAATGTGACCACCATAATTATATAGGTTGGCTTATATATAGTCTATCAACTTCATTGTTTTCAGGCCATCCTAATTATCCAATTTCCACTGTTCCAAAAGCCTGAAAATGCTTACAAGTGAGCCCTCCATGAAGAGTTTCATAACCAAGTAAAATTTACATGAACCATGTAAAAGAAGTACAGCTATTCAAAACATATCAAACAATTGTGTAATTGTAATTGATTTATGTGCAAGCAATCACGAAGCTACTAAGAAACTTTAAAAAGCAACACCACTACTGTAGATAACAAAATCAATGACAATATTAATTGCATATTGGCAAGGAAAAAAGATTCCTTACAAACCGTAAGCTCTGATTTTCTCTTGAATGAGAGAATATAAGTTTAAAGTATTTCTAATACCTATAAGTAAAGATTTTATGCAAGAGATGTTTAAGCCATAACTCAATTGGACTGGGATTGGTGTGAAAACAGTTTCCCAGAAGCAAAGTTTTCCCCCTTAAGCGTATATTTACCTTAATTGCCCATCACAATGTAGGATTGGGTGTCAGAAGAACCTAATAAAAATGAATAAATAACACCTAGATTCCTATTAAATATTTAGCCTGTCTGGAAGAGAAAACAAGCAAGTGAGACATAGTTTTATAATGACTTTTTTCTATTGATTGATTGTACTGGATAATGAATTTATCTGGTTTACATCCAGCCAGCTAAAATGGGACGCTGGTTTTCTGATTTGTTTTTCAATCCCATGTCAGGGTCTTGCTGTAGTGCATAAATGAGTAAGAGAGAGAAGCAGCAGGTGAAGGGAGACACAGGCAAGGCTAAGACAGGTGGAAATGATTCCAGGCCAACTAAAGAATCGCAGTGAAAATCATCAGCGCCGATTAGACTGACCGGCACACTGATCAGCCCCTGGGATAAGTAGAGTTAAGATTTGGAAATTCATAAAGGTAGGTCAGGCTCTTTGATCTGTATTATTTCTATAGCACAGATAGAAATGAAATGTCTTTTCTGCCTAGTATATAGTACATTTTATATGTTTTAAGCAATGGTTTGTAGAAATGTAATAACTGTACTTTTAAATGTCAGACAAAAGCTTAAAATGGTTAAATAAAAGGAACATACTGGTTTGTGTAAATAAATAGATAAGAGGTCCTGGCTTCTAGTGACATTTGATCTAGCTTCTTATAGAGTGTCACTGAGACATTTTTTTCCCCTGTCTGTCTTCCATGGTATCAGCTTCATCCTCAGGCACCAACACTAACACACAAGCACTTTAATTCTACCTCTGTAGCAGCAAAATGATACACGAGTTACAGGCCTCCCATTCTCACACGTTACCACTGCGGGGCACCGAGGGGGAAAGGCGATTGCTTCTGGTTTCTCCTACAGATTTTCTTGGATTTGCTTTCATTCTGTGACCCAAATTAGTTCATTAACTATTTACTATGTGCAGAAAAATAGGATATGCTGATGTGTTGAGTCAGGTGAGGGATCAACCTTCCTCAAACTGAGAACAGAAGAGTGCAGTGTCCAAATAAATAGCAAGTTACCATCGTGGGCAAAGGAGAAAGACACTGAGAAAGCAAAAAAAAATAAATAAATAAAAACCTTTTCAAGAGCTCAACCTATCAACCACTAAAAATGTTGTTTTTTATGATAGTGGGGAACATCAGTGTAGTCACACCAAAATTGTGACTGTGCACTATTTTTCATGAGGCTGGAAAAGGGGTCCCATGTGCCATCCCATAAATGCTTTAAATGCCCTGCCAAGGGATTTGAGGTTTTGCCCTTGCTGTCGGGGATTTTGAAGTATTTTAATCAGGGGAATAACATGTTCAGCCTTTACCTTTTTGCAGAACAATCACAGTATTTGTATACTATACACACATGTATACATATACACTGTGATTTTTTTACAGTAATTATGGTTTTTTTAATGCAAAAGAAATTTAATGTGAAAGAATGTCAGTTCCTAGAGAACAAAGTAGCATGGGACAAAGAGTAATGGTATACATTTGTCTTGTGAGGAACCTATGAAAAAATACCCCAATTCAACAGAGACAGTCAGTCCTTGACTTGTTTGAAGAGAAAATACTGATAAAATAATACAAGAAAGGTCCAAGCTCATTGCAGTATTTTTTATCCCAATACCCTCGGGCTTCCTACATGTTTTAATCTTTAGCCTCATATATATATATATATATATATATATATATATATATATATAAATTCCAAGGGTAAAATATTGTTTTCTGACTGTTAGGTTATCTCCTTAGTCTCTCTCTCTCTCTCTCTCTGTAAGACGTCTAAGATCAAAAGCCAAAATATATACAGAAAAAAAATATAATGAAGCACCAATAATCTACTATGGGAACAAAACGCCTTAAGCAGAAGAGCCACGGAGTTTCAAGCAAAGGCTTTACCTTCTGTGAACTCTGCTTTTCCTTAAAAGCACCCTGCTGCCCATCTGGCATCAACTGCAGCTCACTAAACTAAAGCAACTGGACACTCTCCCATCAATTCAGTAGACAGGACTAAGTAAAAGGTGAAAGATGAAGTCCCAGCAAAGCAGAGAGGGTGGCAGCCAGCCACGCTGCAGGCATAAACAGTACTAATGGACGGCAAGAAGCATGGACCCAGGAGGAGGCGAGAGTCAGGAAATGCTAACTTGCCTTCAGCACCCTGGCAGTCTCACGGGAGACAATTAACGCGATGTCACCAAAAGCAACCCTCAGCCTTTGACCAGTCCCTGTGAAAGGTGAAAAACAGCTTTTCATACACACTTGTCAAGAAACCTGCTGATCAAAGGCATCTGCCAAATTTTCTGCCCTACAGATGAATTTCCAATGAAAGTCAACAAAATTTATTGCTAAAACACATATAAAATAGTCTTTAAAATATCTGCCAATTACTTTGCATTATCAATATTAAGATCGCCTGCTTTTTTAACATTTTAAAACTGCACAGGTTATTTTTTAATATATAGAATGTTCACCAAATACTTGGTTAGAATTAAAATTGATTTATTGACAATATCCTTCTCCATGTAGGTATCAAGCTAATATTCAACAATACTTAGCCTTTATAAACAAGCCGTGGTAAGGGAGATAAGCTTATGATTACATGCACGAGCATGCCTTAAGTATTTTTTTATGTTGCCTGGTACAGTTGTGGAGGGTTTCCAGAATCACCCTCCGTTTTGGTAATTTGCTAGAAGGACATTCAGAACTCACTGAAAGCTGTCATACTCGTCCTTATGCTTTATTACAGCTAAAGGATACGCATTAAAAGCAGATGAAGGGAGAACACAGGGCAGATTCCAGGAAAGTCCCAGACATGGACCTCCCATTCTCTACTCCCCATAGAGTCACAGACAGAGTTGCTTTCCCAGTGTTACTATGTGACAACATGCACAGAGTATTGCCAACCAGGGAAGTTCACCTAAACCACAGTGTTCCCAGCCTTTATTGAGGCTCCATCACGTAGACACAGCTGACTGCTCAAATGGCTGATCTCAGTTTGCAGACCCTCAGAAGGTCAAGCTGATACCATGTAACCCAAAGCTCCCACCCGAAATTACATCGTTGTTGTGGCTTAAAGCTCCTATTCCACAATGTTACCGCCTGTCTGGCCTAAGGCCCCCAGCAAACAAAGATCATCCTATGAGGCATGGCATTCCAAGGGCTTACAGACGACCTCCCAGAGGTCAAGGTCAAAAGCCAGAACTCTCTTTAGGCAAGGTTAAATTATTTACACACTTGATAAAATATTCATAGTCATATATTATTTATTTTATTGAATATTAATCTTCATTGCCAAAAATGATAGTTGAAGGTAGTAGAGAAAGATGCAAGTCAAGAAGTGATTCTACAATCTTTTAAAGCTTTAGTATGGTCTTCCCATTTTTTTTTGTTTCCCTGCCATTCAATTACAAAACAATCAAATAATGCATGTTTTCTCTAGATAGACCAAGCTGATATAAGGAAAAATTCATGAGATTACTTTTATAAAAAGCATGACACATATCAGGGGTGTTTAAATATTGTTTAAAGAAAAATGTATAAAATGAATGTGAAAAAAAAAAACAAAAACAGAAAAGCATCTTACCATAATCTCTAGGCAGAGCTGTCAAAGGAGAAATTGAGTTTGTAAACACCAAACACATATTACTATGATATGAGTCTAAGGGAAGTCTTGTATATCAAAACCTAAATGCTTTATGAAATCCAATACAAGTTAACATCAATGAAATAAAGAGTAATTGAAGATATTACAGTCTGTAGAAACAAACAGTATGGAAATAAGATGTAGCACTAAATTATCAGAATACAAATTGAATATATTAGATATATCAAATTTTTATCAGAGAGGAAGAGGGAATATAAGTGGATAATTAACCTCTGTGCTAAAACCTTGTATTTTAAATTTCAAGCCAGGATTAGTTCCCTAACCCAATAAAGAATAATATTATTTTTTAAAAGGATGTTATTAAGAATGTTTTATTCTTTTTTTTTTTTTAAGACAGAGTCTCACTCTACTGCCCTGAGTAGAGTGCGGTGGTGTCAGCCTAGCTCACAACAACCTCAAACTCCTGGGCTCAAGTGATCCTCCTGCCTCAGCCTCCTGAGTAGCTTGGACTACAGGCATGTGCCACGATGCCTGGCTAATTTTTTCTACATATTTTTAGTTGTCCATCTAATTTCTTTCTATTTTTAGTAGAGACGAGGTCTCGCTCTTGCTCAGGCTGGTTTCGAACTCCTGAGCTCAAACAATCTGCCCACCTTGGCCTCCCAGAGTGCTAGGATTACAGGCGTGAGCCATCGCGCCCGGCCAAGAATGTTTTATTCTTAAGCAAATATGTATGAAATCTCTTATACCACTTCTAAATTTTTTATGACCATTATACTCAGACATGCTAAAGTTATGCTCTAACTTTTGTTGCTATTTTTTTAACTTCTATAATTTTGACCAATAGTGGATGTGGGAAAATATCATTAATAACATTTATTACATATTAAAGAAAAAATTATACAAACTTACATGTTGTTAGCATACAAATATATCAATTATGTTCTATTTTTGTCATAAAAATCGTAGATTAATATAACCAGTTCTCTATATTTCCTTTTTATTTGAAAGAGATTTGCTTAATTACTCTAGCTTTGAATATTTTCAAACATCTTTTTAACTTCTTTGATGAAGTGCCTACTATTCAATGGAGTTTAAATCACATTTTAAAAAGACTTAATAGCCATCTGTAGAAAAAATACACTTTCATTTTTTGAAAGCATAAGTTATTCAATTATCCAGAGATGTACAAGAATAAATATAATAAAATTCATGTGTGCAAAAATCATGTTTAACAAATGTTAATATTTACTGTTATTTGCTTCAGATCTCTTTGTGGTAGAGTTGAAGTCTCCTTTGTCCTATTCCCTCATGCTACCCCCATCCTGAATTTAGATGTATTTTTCCCAATCATATATATAAATATAAATATGGTTGAATAAATACACACATATAGAATATATATTTTGAGATATTGTGTTTTAGAATTTTACATGTTTTTTTCCTCCTTACCTGACCTCTGTTCAATTTCTAATGTCTCATTTACAAATTTTTCTCTGTTGATTTGGAAACAATGTATTTCATATTTCCATTCTTTTAGCAGTTCTTCTTATACTTTAGCATGCTGAGTTAACTGCATATTTTCTTAACAAAGTTTAAATAAATATATTTATCAGCCTCTTCCCAAGCAAGACAAGAATCTTAGAATAGTTTACTTAATCGCTAAACAACTTCCTCTCTCGTTGCCAGCTACACACAGTCTTCCTTGTGCTGTTTGAATTTTTATTTTGCTGTTTTAGTTACACACACACACACACACACACACACAAGTTTTGCTGTTTTCTTTCTTTATTCAACAGTGAATTAACTTTACCAAAATATACTGCCTTCTGTGCTCTCTCTCGTTTCTTTCACATAATCCTTCCCTCTGGGTTAACTTTTCTTTTCGCAAAAAAATATTTTTTAGGTTTTTCATTACAAGTCTGTGGGTGGCAAACTTTCTTACCCTAGGTAAGTCTGAAAATTTGTTCAGGAATTTTGAATGATAGTTGCGTTAAACTAAAGGGTTGAATCGTCAAGGAACACTTCTGTACATTATAGATCTTACCCAGCACCAAACTTTATCAATGATTCAAAAGATACAGGCAAGCAGCAGGCTCAGGCAAGACATTCATTTCCGGCAGGAACTCATGACTGAATGCAGCTTCCAAAAATGTTTCAGATAAACAGAATTGTATTGAGCAATATATGCACACTGTTCACAAAGGAAGCCATTAGAAATTTGAAGATCTTTTATTTTATACTCTGATAATTACTGAGACAGGGGAATTCTCCGATTCTTTAGCAAGCCATGCCTTACATACATCTGTAAGGTCCAGGTTCATTTACAATGAGCAATCTAGTTACAAGTTTATCCCACAGAAAAACATGTTCTTCAGAAACACTATAGTAAATACCATTCTCATAATACAGAGAGGTCTGTTCAAGATCATTGACATGTTTGTAAAGAATTATGTTGAAGGTCATTCATTTCCCCTGGATGTCCCCAGACAATGAGTGAGCTGAATATCTGGTGTTAACTCTTTTCCTCCCAATTGTTTATAGAATGGAGAATTCTGGGTTGACAGGTTCTTTGGTTGGTTTTTTCCCTCAGCACTTTGAAGCTGTCATTTCATTATCTCCTAGCATCCACTAGTTGCTAATAGAAATTTGCTGTCAGTGTAATTGCTGTTCCTTTGTAGATAATCTATTCTCTATTTCTGTTAGCTTTCAAGATATTATCCTTATTATTATCCTTTGCAAGTTCTTTATAATGTTATAAAATGTCTGAGTATGTATTTAATTTCATTTATCCTGACTGATAGTCAAAGCGCACTTTCAATCTTAGTATTCGTATTTTTAACTTGGGAAAAGTTGCATTTGTTTTCTTATCAAGTATTGCTTTCCTATTATTCTCTGTTTTCTTCTGCTGAAATTCATTTCAGACAATTGTTGGAGTCTTTCAGTCTACCTTCTGTTTTTCTTAACTACATTATATATTCATGTACACACATTTTTCAAATTACTTTATCACTCCCACTGTGAATTTCCCTCATAGTTCACTTTTCTCTGTGCTACTGTCCCAGGGTTAAGTTTATTCCATCTTTAATCTTTTAATTTTTCATTTTTAAAACATTCAACTTTTTTTTTTACTTTTTTTTTATTTCAGCATAATATGGGGGTACAGATGTTTAGGTTACATGTGTTGCCCTTACCTCCCCCCTTTTTTATTTCATTTCTGGCTGTGTTTTGCAATTTCTTTTTGTTATTTTTGAATGCTTGTCTAAGTGATCCCTTGGTCTGAATTCTCACTGAGAGAATATAAACATACTTTCTTTTCATAGGTCAAAATGAAGAAAAAATACCTTTTTCCACCACCATGATACAGTCTAAGGAAATATTTCTGATGCATCATATTTCTAAACAAATAGAGACCAAGGGAACTTCTACAGATCAGTCAGTTTGGTTCTAGTGTCTGGGAAGATAATGGAGCTGTAGATAAATCAAGTTACTTCCAATTTTCAAGTCCCTAAAAGATCCTGAAGCACTAAGAAAGAATCAATATGTCTTAATGAGGAACAAATCCCAGTAGGCCAACTGAATTTCATCTTTCACACCAGAATCATGATTCTGGAGGGTGAAGAATCAAAAAGTTCATATATCGAGATTTCAGTAAGGCTATATTTAGGCAGACTTATCAATATACATTGGAAGAAACGTTCATGTGAAAGCTCAATGTTGTAAATATCTGCAAATTAGGAATACCAATATTAACATAATACCTATATTAATATAATAATATTAATAGCCAGTCCTGTGATTTTGTAGTAGATGTATTTATATATTAATCAGTACCATTCCTTATATTACCTAATACCCTTCCCATTTCTCTCTCACTCCTTCTATAACTGCTTGTACAGATTCAAAGATAGATCTTAAAGAGTCAAAGGGACCACAGAGATCACCTAATCCCAAACATTTGATTGTGCATTTCCCATAAATGTTGGTTCTAGTGAAAATTAAGCTGGAGGGGAATTTCAGTATGAGGTAACAACATATGATCGCAAGAGTTTTGCTGTCTGCAGAGTGGAGGGTCTGGAACATCGGCCAGGTGAAAGGGAAGAGTAGGGGACAAGAAGACAGCTCTGGAAGGTCAGGAATTCCAGGCTAAGAAGGAATGCAGAAGGAATTCTGTTGGGAATGAGAAACTGGATTACTGGCTTCCCAAATTCCACTCACACAAGCTGATGGTAAGACACTGCTGAGTTTATTGTTCCTCTAAATAACTGAGAAGACATCAACAGATTTGGTATTGTCTGAGGAGGCGAAGTCAAGGCCAGATTTTATTGAGAACTTAATATTTGGTTTAAAGTATGTCTTTCAATGTGAAACTTGGTTAGGATTGAGTAGTTTAGGATTGGTAGACACAGCAAGAGAGGACTCGGTGGATTGTGAGGTGAGGATTCCAAAAAGTCTTAGGATGTAAACTATTGATGTTTTTACTGAAGAGTTGTTTGGTCTCTCAGAAAGTACCTGTGATAAACCATACATTTCATTTATTCATTGAGCAAGAGTCTTCTTATGTTAATAAAGATGATGGAATAGTAATGTCACATTAATATAGCTAGAAAGCTGTGTAGGGATATGTGGCTTTGATTCTCAGAGTCATTGGAGGTTCTTGAGCAGGAACATCATTTGATGAGAATTTTATTTTATAAAGATTTTCCTAGCATTTATGAATGAAATGAAAAAAATGTGTGAGAGACAAAAAACAGCATTAGCTGGGAAGATGTTTTGCAATAGCAATTATTAAATGTACCTGAATATATGAAACAAAATGAGAAGCGAGGCAAAAAGAGAAAAAAAAAATGAACACTTAGGTAAATAGGCAGAGATTAGATGAGGGAAAGTTAAAGGATGTTAGGAAAAAACAGAAATTCAAGATGTTAACTTTTAAATCTGAATGTCTATGGGACACCTAATTTTCCTAACAGGGTCAGACCTTTCTCACATGTTTTGTGGAGATTGTCCCATCATTACACATGACTTGTGCACTGTCTATATTAGCCCAGTGCTTCTTGTCCTCAGCTGCAAAATACAATGTAAAAATACCAATGCCTGAGTCCTAGTCCAGAACAATTGAATCTGGACATATGGAAATAGAGCCTGGGCCTCAGAATTTTTTAAAACCTTCCCAGGTGATTTGATGAACTGAAAGTGTATAGACCCTGCAGAGAAGTACTGACATCTAGTGCTTGGTCCTTGACTTCAAGTATATTAGACTTTGGTTGGAAAAAAGATATAACCAATAAGTTTCACAATCCCTTTATTTCACCCCAATCTGGGATATCACCAAGCCCTTCAGGACTTTCCAAGAGTAACAGGACTAAAAAGACTTTATTCTTAAATTTAAAAATAAATTTATATATGAACATATCTTGTAATTTTGGCTAAAATGTCAGTCCTTCATTGAGTAGTGTTAACAAGATATAGTCACCAATATCTCAGTGTGGAAAAGGACCAGCTATACTGCAATATACAGTGATTATTGAATTAATTCAGCCTGCTTGACTGGAGGACTCTCAAACATAGACACACTACCTTTTCAATAACTTTTGAACACTCAAACAAGTATATTTTCATATCTTTATTTCTGTGAGATATCCCCTTCTTTAGAGAAGGGCTTATGATGTCTGCTGTTTTTCTCAATAACTCATCAGCTGTCCCTCTCACTCTGTCCCAGGCTATCTTTGATTGTATTAAGCAGGCTGCAGACAAGGTCTCAGCTGGGTCTGAGATGATGTCAGTGCTTCTGATAAAAGGGTTTTTTCCCCTAGATAATTCTAATTCAGCTTATTGCTTTTCATTTGCAGTCTCCTATGTTCCTGTAGATACTAAATTCAACTGGAGGATTTTCTCTTCTCAGAAAGTTAAACATCTGTTAATGAAAAATGACCAGAAGTAAAGCACTTATTAGAATTTAATTACAGAGCAAATTATGTTTTTTTAATAGTTTACAATGTGATCCTGCTTACTAAAAGTGGTGCACTCTATTTTACAAATTTCAACTTTATCCCTATGCAACAACCAAATTATCTTAATGGGTGTCCAAGTGACAAATTAGATGAATGCCTTCCCCCTGAGTCATTTTCTGATAAAGACACATCGTTTAGTTGCAAGATGACAAACTATGTGTTCAAAGTGACAAATAGTTTAATTAAAATTTACAAGCGGTTAAATACTATTTGACCCAAATGGAGGCTGTTATCATGAATCAATTTCGGAGGAGGAACAGGCTTTTCAGAGAAATCAATCCTAAATAACTATAACATTTTGAACACATTGTACAATCTCTTTACGATGTTTTTGAACACCTCTTCAGGTCAGCGGCAGTTTTTACCTAGTTCAAAAAGAATTTCAATCTAGTTGAAAAGAGTTTGAGAGTTTTACTTAGTACTTAAACTCTATTCAGTTTCATGAATATTTAATATCATGTTCAATGTTCAAGCAAAACGCTCTTCTATCTTAAGAGAAAATAGCTAAAATTTTGATGAGTTATGGCTTTTTATTGCATATACAGGCCAATGGAAATTGCAATCATCTTTCATGAAAAGGCTGGATAGTTTTTATTGTTTGAGAATGAGGGTAGCCATTGCATTTACTTACTAATACAGTAAATGTAAAATTGCTTAAGTAACATGCTTTATTATTTATGCTGCCAACCACATAATGTGAGGGTAGTTTCATAAAAAATATAAATTAGAGAAATTTCACATGCCAGCAGGCTGTAGATCTGTTTTATGACTCTGACTTAGCAGGTGCCCTTCTATTTTAGTCATGCCCTGTAATGAAGTACATATTTAAGCAGTATTGAAATGCAGTTAAAAATATGATGCATGTAAGGCGAGTTAGTTCCTTTCTCTAGTGACAGTGTACTGTACAAGCTCCATCATTAGTAGTAATGACTTGGGATTCTTTTCATCAATTTGACTCAGCTTTTTGCTCATCTACTCCACACCAAGGTTGATAAGGTTTTAAGAAACACATTTTCTCAATTTTGGTAGTAGCTAACACTGATGGATTTGTCAGATATGGAAGACTCATCTATGAAATTTAATAAAATTTACTAATAGTCAGGGTTAGATGTAGCCCATAGCACCACTGTCTAAACTAACATAATAAATAGAAAGGATCAATGAAACATTCAAAATACTTATCCGAAATATATATGCCATTTCTTTCCCCAAAATATTAAATTCGATTATAAGTAAGAGGCAAATGATACGGCTGGGGATCATTTTAAGTTGTTCATATTATACTTGTATAGTATTATCTTGGAATCTTTTTGTTGTTGTTGGCGGAGGGGAAAGGGTCTCACTCTACCTTTCAGCCTGATCTTGAACTCCTGGCCTCAGCCTCCCAAGTAGCTGAGATTACAGGTGCTAGCCACCACACTCAGCTATTTTGTTTTCTTGTCTGTAAAAAAAGAAATTTAAATTTTTCACCCATAGGTGTGTTAAGAGACATAATAATTAAACATGCTGAAAAGCATAGTATTTATACTAGGATGTAATGACAATTTATTATTTACAATGTGTCCTATGACTCCACTTAAAATAACAAAGCCAACAAAGTTTGATTTATGAGGACAATTTTCAATGGTTACCACCAAATACTTAAGATTTAAAGGTGCTATATGTAAATCAAGAGCTTGTTTGCAATGCCAGATATCAACTGGACAGATAGCTATGATTTTGACAAGCAATTTGCTTCAAATAGAAGAATATTTTATAAAAGGTCAAAAGCATAAAATGTTTCATCCTCTGCTGAGATTAATGATTCAGCTAATGTCTATAATGCTGTTTACAGTATTATGAAAGACATACAACCTCTAATTATCTATAGTAGTCATAAATAATTGTCAAAAATGCAAATGAGAAAAATTCTATCAAATTAAAATAATCAGTTCACTAGTTAAAATTTCCTCTCATATTAGAAACCTCTTACTTTCTAAAATATGACACTGAAAAATGAAGAAATCCTTTAGCTTACTGTTACTGAAACATTATTGAAATTTGACTCTGAAATACAAGCACAAATGATAGATAACAAGTATAATGCACATTATATAATTTTCTGGGCATTCATTTATTATCTTGTTTTCCATTTTTATACCATGACACCTACTTTAGCAAACTAACAGACCTTAGGCATGTTTCTCTCACATCTTAAACGTCTACAACACAGCCTCGGAATTCATTCACACAGTTTGAGTTCTCCTTTTAACCTAGTGACTAACCTAACAAAATAATCCAGCCTTGAGCTTTGGGCCAAAATGCATAACTTCTGAGACGACATAGGCTAATTTTGTCTTATTCTGTTCATTTATTAAATTTATAAGTTTTTTATGAATATATATATTTTAGCACTGCTACATTAGTGTTGACAATAGACAGAAACTAAGACTTCTGGCTATGACATGTAAAACAAAAATCCATTAAAGCTGTAAAAAAGAGCTTTCCAGATTTGTGCAAGTGTCAGCTGAAGGGCAATCCATAGTTTGCACTACCAGTACGACAATCCTGTGTGAAACACTGTCTGAGACCAAGCACAGGGCTGTATTCAGACTCCTCTCCTCCCGTCTTATTAAGCTAGATCAATGCTCCTCAAAGTGTGGTCCTTGGATCCATGTGGGTTCTCACCCATGCGGCAGCTCCGTGACTTATCTCCATCCCTTCTCCCCCTTGCTCACTCTCCTCCCTGGACACCAGCCTCCTTGCTGTCCTGGTTACAAGCCAGACACGCCCCAACTAAGGGCTTCACATTCCCTCTGCTTGCAGCATTATTCTGCCAAACACCCCTTGAGTTTCTCTCATTTTCCTTTCAAATCTTTGTCCAATTATCATTTTCTCAATGAGGCCTGCTCTGACCAGACATGTACATTGGCTGCACTTCCTAGTACTCTCCATCATCTCTCTTTCCCTGCTCTGTTTTTTTCACAGTACATATTATTATGATGCTATATATTTTAACTATTTATTATACCCATAGTTTATAATCCATCTGCCCCCCACTAACACATAAATGCCAAGATAGCAAGGTTTTGAGGATGTTTTGTTAAGTAAATGCATCCCCAGGGCCTAGAACATGGAAGGCCTGGAAGAAAGCAAGTAGTTGGTAAAAATATTTATTGAATGAATGAATTAAGTATAGTAAATATATACTTCAAGTTCTACACACTGATTATACATGGGGATATAGCATTTTATTAATAGTATTTTGCTATGACTACTACTATCACTTCTATACTAAGGGCTATCATTTGGTGCCTACATAATGTGTGCCAGATACCACAGACTCTTTCACACAAATCATCATATGTCTGTTCAATGCCGCTGTTACTTGCGTATTATTATCACCATTACTACCATTTTATAGCTGAACAGGCTGAGATTCAAAGAATTTAGGTGGTCACGCAGCTAGAAAGTGGAGGGATTAGAAACAGATATGGGTCTTTCAATCTCCAAAGATTTTACTGTTACCCATTAGACAATACACAAAATGCTGGTCTCTAACATTGATTTGATAAAAACTGGCCATAATAATCCTTTTTTCCCTAATATCTTTTATATACACTCTAATTCAAGGACCTATTATTTGCCATAGGGACTAAGATAATAATTTCCCAACCGGTATTTCTCCCTTTTTATTCTCCAATCCATTAATAATCCAAATGCACCGCTGTGATCATGCCATTCATATGATCAGAGTCTTCCAATGTGTCCCCGTTAAGTCCATATTTTCTTTATTCTGGGACTCCAGTTTACTTGCCCACTGATGCAGCTTTCTCTCCCCAAATCCCACTCCAATAAGAAAGCTAGATTTAAAGGAACCAGTAAAGACAGGAATAAAAAGGTCCACAAAGTTGAGTCCTGTATTTAACTTGTTGGGTTCATGGATACCCAGGTTTTAAATAGGTCATAACACTAGTATCATCATTTCCTTCAAAAGATTGTCACTCTTTTTCTCCAAATCAGCAGGAGTACATATGGTTAAAACAAGTTACAGAAGACTAGGGGTAGATTGAGTATCTAGATCATAATCATCTCAATAGTGAACACAAGAACGGGGGACCAGTTGTCAGATTGCAGCGCCTCTCAGATCCTGAAATAATGAAGTAGATGACTTAGGACCCTGTTGGCAGCCACTCAGAAAGAAGTGCAAGCTCCCTCAGGGCAAAGGCAATCTCATTCACTACCGTATCCTCAGCATCTAGTGCAGTGGCTGGCACAGAGTAAAATTCAGTAAATACTTCACTTTATTGTTTTTATTGCTATTATTCCCATTGAAACTCTTAATTACTAATTCTTGTTTTTCATTATGTGTACTATACTTGCAGTAACATTGCAGGAGGTACAAGAATTAGAAATATTTAATGAAATAAATGGTACCAATTCTAAGGTCTGAAATAGCATCCAAGCATTCTCAGAGGGATCCTAGATTTCCAGATGAAATCCAGTGAAGGATCTGAAGTGTCTTTCTCTGTCCGGAATCCCTAATACTTTTCTGAAGATAACTGATGTGAATTTTCATAGGAGTAAATGAACAGCCAAACTCCATTCGCTCCTGTATAGCTGTGTACCGCTGCCTTTGTTGGTACTTCAATTAATTGAGATGAGGTTTCAGTTTGCTATTATATTAATATTAGACTCTGTTGTATAGACTTCCTTCAGTATCAAGACCCTGCAGTTCACAGTGTGAATTGCTCTGTCTAGTCAGCAATAGACCCAGGAGTGAGGCAGAATGTTTGTATTTAATTATGGAAGGCATATTTTCCCAGATGAACTGGCTCCCAGGTATTCTTCATTTTCTGTGCTCTCTAATGGGGAAAGCTCTTTACTTTCCACACATCTAGGTTCTGTATGGCCTAATTCTGCAACAGAACTGCATCCTCTGCAGGATATCATACTCTGTAACAAAAATTCAATCTTTCATTTCCATTTTTCCAGATACCTTAAAATATTACGTTAGTTAAATTGGCAGAATTAAATCAAAATGGAACGATACCAATGGGGATAAGGTATCATCTGTTGCTTCTCTTTGCCTTTCCCCTAACCCTTACCTTTTGTGCATGCTCTCTAGTTATTTATATTTTAAGTTCATTTACTTTCCCTTTTAGACTTACCATGTTACTAATGATAACGAAAAGCTATTGCAATCTTTCCCAATCCAACAGATTTGTCATACTCCCTTATTTGCCGTAAGGCATATTTAAAATCGGAGTTTACTCATGCCTGGAAACGTGGCACTTCTGCCTCCCTCACTTGATGATGCAACACTAGGTCAACTTTGACTTCAGATACTGTGTTTTTTTGTTCTTCCCTTAATGAAGAGACTAGATAACAAGCTGTTGACAGAAGATTAAAACTTGACTCTAATCTACTTTTATTAACTACATAGAGCCTTTGCAGATGTCTCAAAATCCAATTGGGATTTTAAAATAACAGCAGCAGCCCAGGAAAAAAGATGAGTCTAACTCTGACCTTCTCCACAAAGAAATGCCCCAGTTCTGAGTGATCAATTCCCCCTTGGATTCCAGACTATACAACTCATCTAACATAAACTCCATCTATTTTTTGTTTTTTGTATTCTTTTGGGCACTTTATATCTAATTAGGTCGTAAATTCCTTGAGGGTTAAGACAAGAGTCTAGCAAAGAGCCTTATACAGAATATGTAGTGCATCATTTTGTCCCCATATGGAATTGCTTTATTTGAACTATGCATTTATTTTAAATATGCCACCATGAAAAATGCACTGTTAATGGGGGAAAAAAAACCAAACAAACTCTGTAACATAATTTAAAGAGGCTCATTATTCTGAGTGACTGTTGGCCCAGGGAGCCATACTCAAGAAACGTTGAGTAAGTGATCCCAAAGCAGTTAGGTTACAGTTTATTTTTGTACATTTTAGGGGACAGGAACTGCAGGTAAGATCATAAATCAATACATGGAAGGTATACATTGGTATGGCCCAAAAAGGCAGGGCATCTTGAAGCGAGGGGCTTACAGATTATAGGTGGGTTTAAAGATTCTTTGATTTGTAATTGGCTAAAGAAATAAAGCTTTGTTGAAAGGCTTGGAATGTTTTAAATTAAGATAAGGAAGTCTCTTAACCAGAGACAAGCCACAATATACAGACTCAAGTGATCTATTAAATATTTTGATGGCCTGCAGATGTGATTTAACCTTTGCCTTACATGTTATCAGGTCCCCTTAATAATTTAGCATCTTATTGTCCCAAAGAGTTTGTTTTGTCAATCTTATGATCTCTGTTTTATTATTAATGCTGGTCAATTGTTTCTAAACTCTAAAAGGGAGGGGGTATAACAAGACATGTCTTACCTCCCTTCCCTTCATAGCCAGGAACTCCATTTTAAGGTTTTTATGGGGTCCCCTTGGCCAAGAGGGGTCTGTTCAGTCAGCAGGGAGTTTAGGATTTTCTTTTTAGTGTAACAACATGATAAGAAACTGTCTTAGGAAACTTGGTTACTACAGCGCAAGAAACAACTTAGTATCGTGGTTTTAGCAACTATTTAAAATTGACTCTGACCATCCATACATATTAGGATGAGTAATAATAGTGCAATGACAAAGAACCAGCAAGTTTGTTTGTGTTTCTTGCTCACATTACATCAAGACAGCAGAGGGCACTGCTTCCTGTTTCCTTACCCCTGGACTCGGGAACTTTTACCACCTAGTCAGTGATTGCCACAATAGGAGAACGAGAACTTGGAGTATCATGAACTTCTCAAAAATTTCTAATCAAAAGTGACACAAATAATTTCTGTTCACATTCCATTAAACAAAATCAGTGACATGACCTTGCCAAAATCCAACAGAATAGGGAAGTGCGATCCTATCACGTGCTTGCAAGAGAAAAACAAGAATATAATCTCTCTGATGAATAAAACAATACCTACTTAAAAATGTTTCACCCCTTTCCCAGCCTTCCCTAGTCTCCTTCTCACTGCTTAATTTTATCTGTAGCATCTTTTTACATACAATGTATACAACTGCTTAATTTACTTAAGTGTTATGTTTACTCTTCCCTCTTCCCCATCCAACCTCTGCTGTAATTTACATGAGGACAGAAATTTTTAATTTCTTTGTTCATCCCAAACTCCCCAGTGCCTGAAGGAGTGTCAAGTACATAAGAAGCACTCAATAAATGATTTGCTGAGTAAATGAATGATTCAATAAAAGAATGAAAGAACTACCTAGGTCCTTACAGCATGCATACAGCTAGCTTCATATTATTTTCTTTCCATTGGATTTCCCTCTTATTTCCTCATATATTCACATATCAAATGTTAACTATGAAATGTCCGATTTTGAGTCAAATTGTAGTTTATTATATCTCAAACAAGAAGCAGTACAATTAATCAAAGTATGTACCTAAACCATCAACACAGTTTTGCATCTTAACAGTAGCTTGTTTACGCCAGCAGAGAAGAAGCCTGGAGAGCCAGTGGCAATGAAATCTCAAAAACTGTTTTCCACAGCTTGTTGAGAATTGAATATTTTTCTTTGCAAGAAGTGGTCCAAAGCCTGAAAGAAGTGATAGTCACTTGGTGCAAGGTCTGGTGAATAAGGTGGATGACAGAGACTTTCCAAGTCCAGCCTCTGTAGTTTGAGCAGCGTTGTTTGTGTGACATGTGGTCAAACGTTGTCTTGCAAAAGGATTGGCCTGATTCTATGACCAATCTTGGCTGCTTAATCACAAGCATTCTCATCATTTCATCCAATTGGTTCTAGTAGACATCTTCTCTAATCGATTGACCAGATTTCGTGAAGCTGTAGTGGATAATACCAGTGCTGGGCCACCAAACAGACACCATTAACTCTTTTTGAGGAATATTTGGTTTTGTATTGTGTTTTGGCAATTCATCTTTATCCAACCATTGTGCCAAATGCTTATGATTGTCAAAAACAATCCATTTCTCATGACATGTAACAATACAGTGTAGAAATGGTTCACCTTTATATTGTGACAGGAAAGAAAGGCAAGCTTTGAGATGATCTCTCTTCTGATGCTTTTTTAATTCATGCAGAACCTATCTATCCAGCTTCTTTACCTTGCTGATTTGTTTCAAATAATACAATATTGTTAGAGTCAAACCTTGATGCTAATTCATGCATAAGTTGAGATGGATTCGCTTCCACTACGGCTTTCAGCTCATCATTATCCACCTTGGTCTCAGGTCACCCACATGACTCATTTTCAAGATTAAAATCACCAGAACAGAACTTCTCAAACCATCGACATACTTTGCGTTCATTAACCACATCCTTCCCAAACACTGAGCTGATATTTTGAGCTGCCTGCCTTACACTCATTCCATAACAAAACTCATGTTAGAAAAGTAACATAAATTTTTGATTTATCCATGGTTTCACAAAAATTGCTCTAAAAACATTTGAAAGATAAACACAAGCTAAAACGTGTATGTGAAAGACTGAGGATGTACCTTCACAATAAAAATAAAACAAGAAGAGTGAAAGTGAAATGTCAGAGATACCGACTGTCAAACTTAGTATGTGAGGAAATCAGACATTTCATACTTAATAACCTAATATTATAAACACGTGCACACGTTTTCATAAGTCTTCTAAATTTTGCCACTACAAATTAATTATTCCTTTTGAGAAACACAATAATAAATGAAATTTGGTATCACAACTTATGCATTAATTGATTAGCTTATTATTTTTAAATAAGCTGCATCCATAACATGAAAAAAAAAGTGGCCTTTATATTCTCTTATAAAGAAAGTGTTGGGGTTATTGTTTTCATCATGGCTGAACGCCTCCTCTAACTGCACTTCCAGTGTAATCTCTGGCTTTTAGTACAAAAGCCTTTCTCCCTCCTCTCCCACAGTAAAATCATTTGAAGTATCTTCTTCTATGATTGGCCTAGTGCCACAGCCACCAGACAGGTAGGGGGCTGCCCTGCTGGGCGAGGCTCTGCTTTCTAAGGCCTGCTTTGCACTACAAAAGAGAATTACCTTGAGAGCACCTATTAGTGCTTGATTTTCCTCCCTGCATCTCCATTGCTCTCTAAATGGCATGCTATCATGAAAGGGCTCTTCTTCTAAAAGGGTCTGTTGAATTTCCCAAATACCAGCTTTTAAATCTTTACTTGATCTTAAAAGAGTTGTTCTATCCTGAGAGAGAAGGATAAAAGGCATCCCTAACAACTCAGGTCATTCCTACTTAAGGAGCAATTATGGGTTTCAGCCTAAAGCTGAGCTTTCCTCCACCCCACCCCCTCAGTGCATTAGATTACATCATTGATTTTAATTATGAGTGAAAAGTTTGAGAAGGATGCATATTTGAAAAGGATCCTAGTTAGAATACGATGCAGATTAATAGATTAATTTAGTAAATGTATGTATGATTTAGTAGTTATAAACAAAACTCAAGAATGAGACGGAGCAGGGTTCAAATCCCATCCTGCCGTTTCTTTTGCCGCTACAGCAACGTGGGCTGTTACTTGACCTCTTTAAGATCCCATTTCCTCAGAGGCTAAGGGGCCCGGGCAGATTACAGAAGAGTTACATAAAGCCTTTATAACAATGCCTAGCCATAGCATTCAGAAAGAAAATGACATTAGCTCTATTTTCTCAATGATGCCTTCATGTGTTTCTGAATGCATAACCCGTTCAAAACTCTTTCCCTACGTTTATACCCCCCATAATCAGTTTCTTTCAAGCTAAAAATTCATCCTCTCTAATCAGTCCTAAATGTAGATTGCCTCTTTCCGGGGCCATCTTATGGATATTTGACATTGGACACGTGTCTGAGATTCATTTGTGACATTTATAAAGTCAGATGGGAAGATTAGACATAAGCAAACAGTATGTCTCTCTATCAACATTTGTTCAGCCTTCTGTGGGAAATACCAAGAGAACTTATTAGAGTAATTTGCAAAATTTTGTCGGCCAGTTTGCTTATTCTAATTAGAAACTGATTATACATTCAAGCTTTATAAAGAGAATAAATTAGTTCAAACTTCTTCAACAAAAATGGAAGTAAGACCTTCAAATTTGGCAATCATGACCAAGTTCAGGATGTTAATTTAGTTTAGCTAATTATGCAAATCTTAAAGACAATCATTTAGAAGTGATCCATCTTATTTTAAAAAGTATGCATTAGAATAATATACGATTTAAAAAAAATTGTGACATGATAGATTGGCAAAAAATTTTCATGACATTTTGTTAGTTGAGCCAAAGACTTAGAATAGTCCTTTTTCAAAAACAGCAATGGACAATTATGTTTATTATCCATTAAGGAGTTTTAAAATTGATATTATAAATAGGTAACATTGGATTGATATTATAAATTGGTATTACAAATAGGTAACATAGGAACACCCATTAATTGAAAATAAAGCAGCAGTTTTTTTCGATTATAAAGAGGTCAAGTAGCCCTGAGTGAAAGTTCACATTCCTTAACAAAGACAAGATAGGTATATTTTAGGTTCATACACTAGCTAGCCTCAAAAACAAAATTATTTGGCAATAATGTGGGATATGTTAAAAAAAAGTGTACAACTAGAATTAAGCCAAAAACAAAAACCCCCAATATTTGTTTGTATTGTTAATATAATTTGTTTAGGCTTAGGTAGATTGCAAAGTAGCAAATGTTTGTTTCTGACATTTTCCTTCTCTGCTTTCCATTATACTTGGTGTCTATATTATTTCTTCCAGCTATCCGGAGTGCCTTCTGACTTCTTTCTCCAGATAACTTCAAAATTTTCCCTGCTTTGTCATAACGTCAAAACCTGCCCTGGGCCCATTACCTCAGGCCTTATCTTGAGCTTGAGGACAGTGATTAATGTAGCTAATGTGTATTGAGAAGCCCTATACACAAGATACACCAAGTATTATATGATCTCATATGGTATACAAAACAATCTGATAAAGTAGACGCAAATTTTTAAATCCTTATTTTATAATTGGGAAAACTAGGGCTGACAGAGACTAAAGAAATTGTGCGTCAGGGTTTGGAGACTAGAGTGAAGGAATCGAGCTGCCTAGGGTACAAAATTTAGGATGCTATTCACTTTTAGATCTGTGAAAGAACCTACTCAAATTTTGTACCCTAGCTCTAGGTGCCTTGCTTCCCTTACCTTAACCCAGGCTCTGTTACCCATACTTATGCAAACAGTAGTTGAAAGAACTGAAGCAGTCCAGTCTAACTGCAGAGCCTGTGGTTGGCCCTATGTCAAGGACACTGTCCTACCACAGAACTACTACTGGTATTGATCAATTGACAAATCACTTTAATATGTTGCCTTTTTAGAAAACATTATCCCCAGTATGAAATAAAATGTACACCTTATTCATTTATTTGACTGATATTAATTAAGTACCTAGTACAATCCAAGTACTGTGCCTGGGTAGTAACATGTTAGTTTTATGGCACTAAAGTATCTAGAGGCAGAAGCAGACATTAATGGAGTACTCATACAACTGAAAATAAATTGCCACTGTGACAAGCACTATGAACAGTTACACGGTGCGATGATTGTCAATAGTACCGATATTTGACCCATTCTGGTATTCTTAGAAGGATTCTGAGGAAGTTATAATCGAGCTAATATCCAAAGGATGAGAAAATTGGTACGTGAGGAAGGGCATAAGGAAATTCTAGGCATGGGGGCAGGTTGGAATAGCCGCATGAATAAGTAATTTGTTTACAATGCAGAAAGGAATTGATTGTACAAAAAAATTATTGGGTTGGGGGTTCTGGCTGGACATGGTTATGGAAAGCCCCATGGAAGAGTTGGCATTTTGCCTGCATGCTGGTGGACAGGTAGGATTTAGACATGGGACAAGGGGGGCATACTAGGCTTAGTATGCCCCTAATTCAGTAAGAGCAAAGGAACAGAAGTAAGAAAACTTAACTGAGTACAAAGAAAAGCTTGCCTCAAAATGGCATGGTAGGTAAGGTGTAAAGAGAAGTTAGGACTAGATCATCAGCGGCTTAAAATGCCAGCCCAATTTGATGGGCAGCAGAAAGTCCTTGAAGTCTGTTGAGTAGGGAAGTGACATACTTAGAGACATAAAATTTAACCAGGTAACTTCATATAAAATAAAATCGAGGTCTGAGATCACTCTAATCTCAGACAAGTAAACCATTTGAGAGATTAACTTGGAAACTATAGGGAGACTTTGCTTTTTCTTTTTTCTTAGAGGAGAATCAGAGAAAACTTTACAGAAGAGAAAATCTTGGAGCTGATCTTTTAAACTAAAGGTGGCTGTTATTAAAACAAAAGTTATGCCCAAGTTGGAATAGTATTTTTCAAAATATCTACTGAAAAATAGAAGGGGGATAACTTAATATCTACTTAAAGGAAGAAGATGCTTAAAGCAATGGAAAGAGATAAATGAAACAAACAAACAAGAAAAACAACACTTTTTTAAGTGTCCAAGTCTGATAAAGAACTTGAAGCTCAAAGTCTGGAACTTGGTTTGATTTTGTGTGTTAAGGGAATGTTTTGAGGAATGAGGTGACATGATCAAAGAGACAGAGGGAAGATAGCTTTGTCAGAGACATATGGGAGTGATGGAAACTGGAAGATACTGAGGCACGAACACCGATAAAGAAAAGTTAAAATTATTTAGGTAACAAATGACCAAGTTCTGGATCCAGTATAATTCTATGTTAAAGATTTATTTGATTAACATTTGGAGAAGGACCTAGAAAAATGTGTCCCTTGTTATCATGAGGAAGTTGGATCCCCTAATTCAGTCATTTGTACACTTAGTGAATACGTATTTCGTGACATGTATGTCAGACCCTGTGATAGGAATGGGCTCACAAAAGTTAATAAAGAGAGTCCCAATTTCCAATATACTTATGGATTGCTAGTACAGTCAAAGCCATCTTAATATCGAGTAGCAAAGAAACAATCTGAATGAAGTTATGTCGAACATAGCAATGTAATTTGACAATAAAAAATAAATATTTAATTGAAATGTGCTGTGTGAAAAGTACTACCATGGTGGGCATTATAGAGGTTATTGTTAAATATACTACTCAATCCCAGTTATGAAAGAGCCTACAAGTCATTTGAGTTTGCAAGACACAAATGCACAATAGATTGAAACAATACAATGTTTAATCTTATGACAAAGCAATGGCATATATAATAATAGTTTATGAGAATTTAGAGTATTTACTGAATACAGTGGCAATAAGCACAGACATTATAAAGCAGTTAGGTCTTAGGCTGCACCTTGGTAGATCAATTGGATTTGCATTCAGTCTAGCAAAGAGATTCACATGATCTTGGAATGAATAAATGAAGTCCTCAGAGTAGTAATGTGGTACAAAGAAAAGGATTCAAGCTTTGCAGTCAAGTAGATCTAGGATAAACCCTTGTGTATCAGTGTGATTTTTGGTAATGAGGTGGCTTCTCTGAGACTTAGTTATCTTTTTTATAAAATGGGAAAAATAACAATAGGTCCTATTTCACATAGTTATGAGACGTAAAAGAAATAACTTATGAAAAATCAGGCCCAAGTGTGCATGTATAAAATATTAGTTTCCTCACTGAATTTGCAATATGAAAAACTTTCTAAGTAGTAATCTGTATAAGGACAGAAATACTGTCTCACTTGCTTCCTTTTTTCCCTAGGACCTAGCATCATCCCTTAATCATACAGGGACAATAAACATGTGAAGAATGACTGAAAAAAATTAAAAATTGGTTTGGATGCTGTGAGTCGACCTATCTACGTAGCAGAGTTCACATAGAAAATAACCGAGAGAAAATTTTGGAAATTGAAGTAGCAGCCTGATCCTATTATTCAGATCCTAGATATAGCACTGAGGGATGTAATGAGGTGGTCCATTACAAATGGAATTCTGGCAACCTGGCAATTGGAAGAGCTAAGGAGGATTTAGACTATGAGAGTGGAGCTGGGGGTAGGTTGGGTGGAGGATGAGAGAGAAAGGGTAAAAGTGAGAGGCTTGTGAATAAAGAATCCTAGGACCTAGGGACTAACTGTGGAAGAGAAAAAGAAGGGGAGCAGAGATGTGAAGGCTCCCAGAAACCAGAGGAAAATAACAGTACTTCCAACAGACACAAAAATGCAATGTGCATCTATCCTGGTTTGCCTGAAGAGTTTCCCAGAACAAAAGACTTTTAGCACCAAAACCTGTAAACTCCCAGGAAAACTGGGATGAGTTTGTCATCCATTCCACTTCATCCAGGTGTACTCGAATTGCTAGCATACCAAAATAAAAACATTTTAAAATTGGGGGAAAAGGGCATAGGAAAGTGGAGAAAATGCAGCAGGAAAAAAAAGGAATGGGACTTATCTGTACAGAGGTATATAATAAAATTGTCATAACCAAGTCCATTGGTGATGGTTGTAGTTATTTATGTGTGTCTTATAAGGAATCTGTGAGATTTTTGAAATTCCCTTTGCTATTCAACTTTCCATCAAGTTTTATATAATAGCAGGCTAGTAACTATACTACAAATATGTGAGGAAGACTTTCCATGAGCCAGCCATTGTGGAGAAGAAAAAATGATTAAGGTACATTTACCTGCCTTCTGAAATAGTCAAGACCCTTATAGTCTGAGCAGATTTGGTGATGGCTTATTATGCTGGACAATGTGCTTTCTACCTGTGCTATGAACAAAGAGGGACCCAGCAGTGGGATGGTCATATCCTCCATTCTAGTAAAAGTACCTTGATTTGAGACCTAGAAATGATTCCCTTCTGTGGAACAGATTTTTCAGAATGCTTCTTTGCATAGAGTACTGTCTTAGCCCATTTGTTACTATAAAGGAATACCTGAGGCTGGGTAAATTATAAAGAAAAGAGGTTTATTTGTCTCATGGTTCGTCAGGATATACAAGAAGCATGGCCCCAGCATCTGCTTCTGGTGAGGGCCTCAGGTTGCTTCCAGTCATGACCAAAGGTGAATGGGAGTGGTGTGTGCAGAGATCACATGGCAAGAGCAGAAGTAAAGAGAGAGTAGAGGAAGGTGCCAGGCTCTTTGTAACAACCAGCTCTCACAGACACTAACAAAGCAATAACTCACTACCATGAGGACAGCACCAAGCCATTCATGAGAGATCCACTCCCATTACCAAAACACTTCCCATTAAGTCCCGCCTCCAACACTGAGGATCAGATTGTATCGTGAGACTTTTGGAGGTCAAACAAACCATATCCAAACCAAAGCAAGCACTTCAACATGTATCTTTCTGTGTTGTACTTAAGCAAATATTTCACTATATTTTTAAACCTTAGAAGGATCTTAGAAGTCATCTAATTTAACTCCAGCTTTGTATTTTGGTTTTATTGCTCTGTATCATTTTTATTCCCATTTATTTAGAACTAATTACAGTTCAAGACTTCATTGAAAAAGTGTTCATTATGATTACCACTAGTTTTTTGAAATTCTGAACTAACTAACATTTCTGAGGAGCAACACACACAACTTTATTATCCAGGGGCAAAACATACACATATAAAAAACTGAAATCTCATGTATTTGGAATTATGAGTCACAGAAGATGGAAAGAAGATAAGAAAACAAATTTATGATTTGACAGTGATATATTATAAATTAAGAATTTTAACTTGGAGACATGAAAAGATAATAAAGTTCAGGTTAGAGTACAAGTTTGATATTCAAAAGATCCTCACTCAAGTCCCATCTTTGCTAAAAGCTGACTAGATGAACTTTAACAAGCTGTGTAATGATATTAGACTTTCATCAGATCATCTACATTCACTCATCATTCAGTCAGTCATTCAATTAATACTTATTGAGAGAGTTAGGAGTAAGGGAGTGAATGTATTATGTACCAAGCACTGTACTAGGCTCTAGGGAAGGGTTTCTTAATCTTAGCACTACTGGTATTTTGGCTTGAATACTAAGTTTCTGCCATGTAAGCACCCTAGTGTTCATCAGTTAGTTCCAATTTGATGACAAGTAAAAGTGGAGCCCATTATTCCAAATTATGTTAATATAGAGTATATGACATACATATAAAGTACATATTGTGGAATAATGCTATTGGCGATTTTAGAACATGTATTACATACCAGTACTATTCTATATTGTTTACATTGTTTAACTCATGAAATCCTCAAAACTTCACATGTGGGAGGAGGAAAATATTACTATTAATAGATAAATGCACATGTATATCCCGTACTAACCCACGCAGGTATTACATGAAGTATGAAATGTTAATGGGCACTTACAAAACAAAACAGAATCTGAGGCATTGCCAACAAACATAAAAAATGCTCGACATCTCTAATCATCAGGGAAATGCAAATCAAAATCACAATGAGTTATCACCTAACCCCAGTGAGAATGGCCTTTATCAGAAAATCCCAAAACAACAAATACTGGCGAGGATGTGGAGAGACAGGAACACTCTTACACTGCTGGTGGGACTGCAAATTAGTACAACCTCTGTGGAAAAGAATTTGGAGATAC
>CAUYSK010044737.1:0-11264 GCA_963575035.1 Avahi laniger | reverse complement strand
CAGACCCCTTGCCTGATAAATTGAGAAATTATGACTTTCTTTCTTCTGGTTGGTCTAAATCATCCCCCTGAAGAACAGGGGGAAGATCTTTTACCCTAACGCACAATCATTAATGCTAAACATAGCAAAGTAAATCTCTTTCTAGTGTAGTCAGAAGGGCAGTTGCTTAAAATACTTTTAGGTAAAGATATATTATTTTTTAAAATACAATCTTCTTCTTTTTTTTTTTTTTTTTTTTAGACAGAGTGTCACTATTTTTGCCCGGTCTAGAGTGAGTGCCATGGCGTCAGCCTAGCTCACAGCAACCTCACACTCCTGGGCTCAAGCAATCCTACTGCCTCAGCCTCCCAAGTAGCTGGGACTACAGGCATGTGCCACCACACCCGGCTAATTTTTTTTTTCTATATATTTTTAGCTGTCCAATGAATTTCTTTCTATTTTTGGTAGAGACGGGGTCTCGCTCTTGCTCAGGCTGGTCTCGGACTCCTGAGCTCAAACAATCCGCCCACCTCGGCCTCCCAGAGTGCTAGGATTACAGGCGTGAGCCACCACACCTGGCCAGTTAGACAGTATTTTGAAGGCTCATGGACCTAAGGTAAAAAACACCTCGCTTGGGCTGTGTGTAGGTGATTAGCCTTGTGCTCCAACTTCCTGATAAGAATGAGGTCCCTTTCTGCTCATTAGTTGCCTCTGAACCCCAGTCTCATTACTTCTTGCATTGTGTTTCTTTTCTTTTCTTTTTCTTTTTTTTTTGTTAGACAGAGTCTCACTCTTTTGCCCAGGCTAGAGTGCAATAGCACCTTCGTAGCTCACTGCAGCCTCCAGCACCTGGGCCCAAGCGATCCTCCTGAGCAGCTGTAGGTGCTTGCCACCATGGCTGGCTAATTTTTTTTTTTCTTTTGTAGAGACAGGGTCTCGCTATGCTGCTCAGGCTGGTCTTGAACTCCTAGCGTCAAGTGATCCTCCTGCCTTGGCCTCCCAAGTGCTAGGATTACGGGTGTGAGCCACCACTCCTGGCCTTGCACTCTGTTTCTTTATCCAGGCTTTCTAGATGCAACCTTTGGGTTTGTGAGAAACCCCCACTTAGACTGTCCATTATTGTGCTCTCCCTGCATTTTTGGAGAGCCATCTATGTTTTCTTAAATCTGTTGATGTCAGGTATATTATCCTTGACCTCCTTCCAGACTGAATCTTTGGGATTATTACTTCACCACTGAGATTTATTCCCTTTCACCTTTTATTCCTAATAGGCACATATAATACTCAGATTCCTTTCTTGTCTTCCCAGGTAATGATCAGCTCCATTCTAGAATGCTCTGCCTCTCATAGGAATTGGGAAAAATAGTTCTCAAGGAACCAAGAAAACATGATTGAGAAAAATAGATACTAAAATTTTATAGAGGAAAAAAAGTTACTCATGATACTATTGGATTCAGATGCTGTTGAGAAGAAAGTGGGATATAACTAAAGTAGAAGTAGTGGAAGGAATTCCCAAAAGATTTCAGGAAGAGATATTGTGACAAAAGCATAGTAACTGAACTTGTGGTTTCAAATGTCCATTCTAGGGAGATATATGCAACACTCTATCATTAAAATTTGCTGAGATAGGTTCATTACTGGAACAGAGATATATATCTTTGTTCGGAGTAACCTAATACAGTCATGCATTGCTTAACTAGAGGGATATATTCTGAGAAACAAAATGTTAAGTAATTTCATGGTTGTGTGAACACCGTAGAGTTGCACAAACCTTGATGGTATAGCCTCCTACATGCCTAAGCTATATGGCAGGGGTCCTAACCTATGGTGAGTTGTATAATTATTTCATCATCTATTATAATGTAATAACAATAGAAATAAAGTGCACAATAAATGTAATGTGCTTGAATCATCACAAAACCACCTGCCCCCAACTGGTCTGTGGGAAAAATTGTCTTCCATGAAAACGATCCCTGGTGCCAAAAAGGTTGGGGACCACTGCTATGTGGTATAGCCTATTGCTCCTAGGCTACAAACCTGTACAGCATGTTAATGTACTGAATACTTAAGGCAATTGTAACATAGTGATAAGTATTTTTGTATTTAAACAGAAAAGGTACAGTAAAATTACGGTATGAAAGATTGCATAGGGCACTTCCCATGAATGGAGCTTGCAGAACTGGACGTTACACTGGGTGAGTCGGTGAGTAGTGAGTGAATGTGAAGGCCTAGGACATTATTGTACACTACTGTGGGCTTTATAAACACCGTATACTTAGGCTACCCTACATTTATTAAAAATATTTTTCTTTCATCAATAATAAATTAACCTTAGCTTTCTATAATTTTTTTACTTTATAAACTTAATTTTTAACTCTTTGAGTCAAGAGTCAAAAACCTTTTTGATTTATTTGTGATAATAGCTTAAAACAAACACAGCTCTACAAAAATACCTTTTAATTTGCATCCTTATGCTATAAGCTTTCTTCTGTTTTTAAACTTAAATTTTCTTCTTTTATATTTAAACTTTTTTGTTAAAGGCCAGGATGATAGGAATTTTTCAGCTTCGTTATAATCTTATGGGACCATTGTATATGCTGTCCATGGTTGACTGAAACATGCAGTGCATGACGGCAAGATTTGAGAGATGAATAGTGTATGTCAGGAAGCTATATACTTGTTTGGTGTTGTGAATAGTGGCATTAGGATGGACCGCGCTTGTGAGAATAAAAGGAATAAGAAATAGAAGAGATCTGCGATTATGCTACAGATCATTTGATAAGGAGAATAAGTTTGTTGCTCTCCTAATACAGATTATAAAAGGGGCACAAGAATAAAATAGAATTACGATGGAGAGTTCAGCTATCTTAATATCTGCTGGAAGGCTCATTCTTTTTTAGGGAGAAGATTGGATTTTTATTTTTTACCATGTAAGTTCCTTGGAAGAAACAAAATGAGAGGAAAGACTCCTTTGGTTTGAAATCAACCAGGAGGAAGCAATAGGTGAAGTGGAAGAGACTGAAATGCTGTGGGAAAGGAAACTGCTATTTTTGAGATTCTTCCCGAAGAATAAGATGTTGAATGTAATCAAATTGCTGTCTGGGGCATTAGGAAAGAGTGAGTGAGTGAGTGTGTGTGTGTGTGTGTGTGTGTGTATTTCAAGACAGACTCTTGCTCTGTTGCCCTTTGTAGAGTGCAGTGGCATCAGCTTACTGCAACCTCAAACTCCTGGGCTCAAGCAATCCTCCTGCTTCAGCCTCCCAAGTATTTAATAGTTGGGACTACAGGCGCATGCCACGACGCCCGACTAATTTTTCTATTTTTAGTAGAGATGGGGTCTTGCTCTTGCTCAGGGTTTTCTCAAACTCCTGAGCTCACGCAAGTCTCCCGCTTTGATCTCCCCAAAAGTGCTAGGCTTACAGGCGTGAGCTACTCTGCCCAGCCAGGAAAGTATATTTTGAAAAATGAAATAGATACACCATATTCGTAAGATTCAGAGTCCCAATTAAAGCTAAGCAAATAAATCAAACTCCATAAAGCCTAAAATATTGGGAATTAAATTTCAAACTATTTTTTAAATCATTAAAATACACAATAGCATAAAATTTACTATCTTAACCCCTTTTTGTTGTTTTTCTAGAGACAGGTCTTGCTCTGTCACTCAGCTAGAATATGTGATCATAACTCACTGCAAGCCTCCAATTCCTGGGCTCAAGCAGTCCTCCCAAGTAGCTGGGACTACAGGCATGCACCCCTGTACCCAGCTAATTTTAAAGTTTTCGTGGAGGTGGGATTTTGCTCTGTTGCCCAGGCTGGTCTCAAATTCTTGGCCTCAAGTGGTTCTCTTGCCTTGGCCTCCCAAAATGCTAGGATTACGGATGTGAGCCACCATATACCAGGCCCTCATTAATAGGAAAAAAAAATAACTACTTGTTCCAAAAATATTCTTATAACTCAGAAGTGTGTAAGGAAAACAGTGGAAGCACCCCCTTCCCTAATTCCTCCTCTGTCTGATTGACAGAATGTATTCCCTGACTATGTATTTTGACTTCAATGAAGCATTTCACAAAGTTCACGATATTCTTGAATGTGAGCTGGATATTAGATGGGCATGTAACTAAAAAGTTTTACCCACAGTGTTTATGGATTTCTGTCTTTGGTCAGTGTCTTATATTCTTTTGTTTCTGTTCTTAAAAAAATTATAAGAACAAAGCTGGGAGACAGAGTTAACATGTCATATTATTGGATGTTTAATACATACCTATATAAAGTCCTACATTTATACATAATATTATGGTGAATTAAGTCCTCCCTCCAAAACTAGTTGTACCAGTATAGATTTGAAAGCTCTTGAGGGGAATTCACAAAACTTTGTAGAAATAAGTGGACTTTCTTCTGGTGGCAGTGTCAACAGTTAACCTGTTTTTTAGTGGACAATTTGACCCTGGCTTTCTAGAACCTTAAATATATTTATTTACTTTGAATAATTGTGTCCATAAGTTTTCCCAAAAAATTCCCATCAAAAGACAATAATAATTTAAAAATTAAAGCTGTTTTTAGCTGTTTTCTTTCTGATAGTAAACAGTGAAAACATACAGCATTAGAGAAATTATTAAATAAACTGTGATATCACACTTGAACATTGAAGTGCTTAATGTGATTCTATGACTGCATAGAAAAATGTTTATAGAAAAAATGTTAGAAGAACAGAAATATGTCTCAATTGTAATAAAATTCTGTTTACATGTTAATGAAAATTGAAAGGGCATTTAAGACTAGTAAAAAGTGTTTTTTAGGGTAATGTAATTATAGTGAAATTTAAGCATTTAAATTTTATGATCAGAAGATGGTATTTAGTCAGACGTGGCTTTGGAGTTTATTTCATTGCAACCTTAATAGTACATAAAATTCTTCCTATGAAAGGGGGGAAAAATGAATGTAATGTTGTCCGCACTGTTAAATGAATGGCATTCATACCCTGTACCCCAGACACGTCAGGTCACATTTGGAATATGGTTTTTAGTTCTAGGTATTGTATTTTAAGAATGCCATTGGTATGACCTTATGCTAATAGACTGGGGAAAAAAAGAATGCAATTGGAAAATCAATTATGGGGTAAACTCGGAATTCACATGAGGATGGTTTAAGCGGCAGGGAATGTTTATGCTGGTAAAGAGATTGGGGGGGGATGAGAAGGAAGGGGAGCAGAAGTGGTAACATATAGTGGCCTTCAAATATTTAAATGTCAGCTGGGACAGGAAATAGGTTGATTCTCTATAGCTACAGAGGGCAGCACTAGAATCACTGGGTGAAAATGGTAGAGGTAAATTTCATCTCTTTTTTAAAGAAGAAGAATCTTACAAGTAGAGTCACCCGAAAATTAAGTGGGCCGTCTTCTTTAGTTCAAAAGTATGTATATTTAAAAAAGGCATTCTGTCTTACCTGAGGCTTAGTCAGCATCTAGGTAGACCTAACCAAAGTACAGTGACATGCCCCTCACGTTCTGGTGGTTAGGAAAGGGCCCGGTGCAGGCAATTAGAGAAAATCCAACTAGGTGAGCAGCTGACCTCAGGAAAGTTTGACTGGACACTAATATGGGGATGGAGGGTGATCAAAACGGTGGTGTTAGCAACTGGCAATAGAGGTCCGGGGGCGGGGCTAGTAACTGGCGTCAAGTAGGTTTAACAACAGGAAAAAGAAACCTACTGAGTGACTAGCCAGAGGAAGAGAGTAAAGGCTTTGGAACTAAGGCATAGGTCATCAAAACATGGATGCAGTTTCTAAATCTCAGAAGATCACAGTATCAAGAAACAAATTGTTAGAAAAGTTAAGAGGTAGGATCTTTAAAAATATTGACTTTGTTAGCTGGGTGTGGTGACACATGCCTGTAGTCCCAGCTACTTGGGAGACTGAGGTGGGAGGATCACTTGAGCCCAGGGAGCTCAAGGTTACAGTAAGTTATGATCATACCACTGCCCTCCAGCCTGGGTGACAGAGAAATACCCTGTCTCAAAAACAAAACAAAACAAAAGACACAGAAGACACAGAGCCAATTAATTACTGAACTTAGATACCTTATATCTAATGATTTCATTGGTCCTGTGGGCACAGCATACAGGTAGGAGTGAAAAAAATTATTGTAATAATAAAGGTTAAATAGGATTGAGCATGTGAAGGAACTTACAGATGTTAGAATCATAGTGAGAATGGCTTTCTAGTGCCTTCATTCCTTATTCCTGCTATCATGCCCCTTGATTGTTTTGTTCTGTTGTTTTATTTTTTAGAGACAGAGTCTTGCTGTGTTGCCCAGGCTGTAGTGCTGTGGCTATTCACAGGTATGATCATAGCCTGTAGTCTCGAACTCCTGGGCTCAAGTGATCCTCCTTCCTCAACGTCCCACGTAGCTGGGACTACAGGTGTGTGCCACGAAGTGTGGCATGCCACTTGGTTTTACTGGCTGTGGACTGCTGCCCTGTTCTTCTCCCCACGCCATTCTCACTGTTAGCCTAATCTGCCAGGTGTTACAGTACCCCAAGGCTAAGGCCTGGCCTGAGTTTCAGACTGATTGTGGGGCCTTCCAAATTTCTCAGTTTAGCTAACCCCCATGCGCTCTAATTCACAGAACTGTGATTTGGTCTAGCACTTTAATTTGTTGTAGGAATTAAGTTCTACAGTCATTTATTTTCTTTCTTCTCAGGGACTAGAACTCTGCATCTGAACACAGGCTTGTGAGTAGGGCTGTGCCTTTGGCCAGACCTCTCAGCTGCTGACCGTGTATATCCGTGCCTGAGCTTACTGAATCATAAGTTCCCTGTGCCTGTTCTACCAGCCTATCAATTGTACCATCAAATCATCTAAACTGCTTTGACTTTTCCCGCTAACTTTAGGCTCTGAGATGATTTCTCTTTGCTTTTCAGTGCTACTGGACAGGTTTAGATCTAGATCCTGTCCCCTTCCCAACTGCTCTGTTCTCCCATATTTCAATAGACAAAATTCAGCTCCATTTGGAAATAAGGTTCTTCTCACAAGAATTGGGAAAAATGTTTTTTTAAAATAAAATGCTAGAGGACCTGATGGAGAACCTGATACTGAAACTTGATAAATTTAAAATCATATAATCTGAGATAAAAAATGCTCAGATTATTCTGTAGTATGGAAATAGCAGGTCAAATGTGACACAGAGACAACTCCAGTTACAGAGGAAACGTCTAGCGTTTCTTAAAAAAAGATAACATAAAAGTAGAGAAATAATAATACTGAGTGCCTCAGGTATCCATAACTAATTGAGTTTATGGGTAGTCAGTAATTATAAGCCACGAAAGTGTGATTAGCAGTATGTTCTTATTTTGTACACATATGGTAATATTATATAATAAAATGGAAAAGTACTTTGTTCAGTAGTCCCGAGCTGTGGTCATTTAAAGATCCTTGGACTGCAATGTTGCTTTTAATAACAGGCAGTGAGTTTGATTTAGACAAAGATGAGGGTGTGGCTATGAACCATATTTGTGCTAACAAAAAGAACACAGATTTTTAAGCCCTGGTCTCATGGGATCTCCTTGAAGCATCTGACACATTGCTCCAGTATTCCTTCTTTAAACTCTACCCCTTGGATTTAAGCTACAGGAAACTGGTTTTCTTTTTTCCTTTCTGGCTTTTCCTCTGACTTCTCAGGGATTTCTTCTCTCTTTCTTAAATTCTACGTACCATGGGGATCTGTAATTGACCCTCTTTTCTTTCTACCTGATACCCTTTCGATCTCATCTACTTTCTTTATTCTTTTTCTGTCTTGTCTTGTCTTCTTTTTTTTTTTTTTTTTTGAGAGTATCTCACTGTGTCATCCAGAGCTGGAATGCAATGGAGTGATCATAGCTCACTTTAACCTCAAACTCCTGGGCTCAAGCAATCCTCCCTCCTTAGCCTCCCAAAGTGCTGAGATTACAGGCATGAGCCACTGTGCCCAGCCTGTCTCATCTACTTTCAGTGGTATCAGTTATAAACTATGTGCTGATGACTCCTAAATACATATTTCTGGTGCAAACATGTCTTTTGAACTAGACACCCTCATCCAGCATCATATTCTATAAGCACCTCAAGCATACTGCCTTCCCTTCCATACTTAAACCTCTTCTTACAGTACTCATCTCAGTGTCTAGCACCACCATCTACCCGAGATAAAAATTGGGGTCTTCCTAGTCTTCTGTTTTACTCTTTCTATCCAATTAACCACCAAACTGTATTGATTCTAGCTTTTAACTTTTTAGAAAAAATCCATACCCTTCTCTCAGTTCTCACTGCCACTGGATTGTAAGCTTCTGAGGCAGGAGTCATTACAGGTATGGTTTGTAACTATTTAAGGTCATGCAGGCCAATGCTTTGGTTTAGGCTTTTATAGTTTTCACCTGGATTACAACACTATTTTCCTAACTAGCCACTCTGCCTTTTCCTTTCAGTGTATTGTCTACACTGCTACTAGTGTGATATATCTAAAGTACAACTTTAAAAAATCTGTAAATATTTTAATATTTCTTTCTAAAACATATAAATGATTTTAAAAAATCATAACCATAATACCATTATCACAGCTAACATTTTAGCAGTTATTCTTTAATGTCAAATATTAAAGTGTTCGATGTTTAGATTTTCCATTTTCTCAAATTTCTTTTATTTTAAAAATTACAGTTTTTTATGGTTGATAAGATACCTGACAAAAAATAGAAAAAAGTATTTACAGCTTTTTTATTAGGATCCAAATAAAAGTTCATACATTGCAGTTGGTTGACATATCTCTTAAATTTCTTTCAATCTTTCTTTTCCCCCCATCTTTATTTCTCTCTCTCTCTCTCTTTTTTTTTTTTTTAATAGACAGGGTCTTGCTCTGTGGCCCAGGCTGGAATGCAGTGGCAGGATCATAGCTCACTGCAGCCTCCAACTCCTGGGCTCAAGTGATTCTCCCAAGTATCCAGGATTACAGGTGCACACCACCATGCCCAGCTAATTTTTCTTATTCATTTATTTATTGTTTTGTACAGTCAGAGTTCTCACTGTTTTGCCCAGGCTGGTCTTGAACTCTTAGCCTTAAGCGATCCTTCCACTTCAGCCTCCCAAAGTGCTAGGAATACAAGTGTGAGCCATTGTGCTCAGCCACTCCTTGTATTTCATTTGTTGAACAAAGCAACTTGTTTGTCCCATGGAGTTTCCCACTGTCTGGATAATGACCCGAGCATGTCATTGAACACATTCCTCAGTCCTCTGCCTTCCTGTGAAGCAGGAGTTGGATCTAGGTATCATTCCTGAGGCAGGAGTCATGCAGGTATGGTATCTACTTTCAATGGTATCAGTTATAAACTATGTGCCGATGACTCCTAAATACATATTTCTGGTGCAAACATGTCTTTTGAACCAGACACCCACATCCATCATCATATTCTATAGGCATCATATTCCATAGAAAAGGATAGATGATGCTTTTCTCTCAGGCTCCTTTGAGGGCCTCCCCTTTATTTTTAGGGTTCTGTTTTTCATTACAGTTAAATGTTTTATTATTGTTCATTATATGTGTTGCCTCCTGTATCTGTGGGTTTTTTTCCTCTCGTCCCGAGGGTAGAACGATGCCCATGTTGCCAGTTTCCTTTTCTTTTTCTCTCTCACTTTTCTCCCCCTCTGTTCCCCTTCCCTTCCCACCCCTTTCAATAACTGACGGAATAGACAAGTCATGTGATGAGAACTAACTGGAGTCAAACCAGATTTTCAAAATATTAGATTATCAAAATATAGTTAGACAGTAGAGTAAAATCAAATTATGAAAGTATGATATATAATATTAAGTTCTTCTCTTCACCAAAATATGAAGTACGAAGAGTGAATTGGTCAGAAGCATTGGACTGGTGCATATCTACATATAGTTTAAAAAAGAATCCTTCAAAGGAATTTTATTAAGTTCTTGTCAATGTTGTGTTTTTCTTCCTAGGTCTCATATTTTGGATTCTGGCTATATTATAACGAATGACACTTTGACATCAGATGTCATTGGTCGAAGAGTTGAAGTTAATGGAGAATATGCAACAGTGCGTTTTTCTGGCATTGTCCCTCCTGTGGCAGGTATGTTACGATTGTGTGTATGTTTGTGTATTTGCAGCTGTTTCTGTGCAGGCTTTTCAATAGTCCTTTATGACTCCAATTTTGCGGAAATTAGCAACTAATTTGTAGATACATCCTGTATGCAATTGTTTTATTTGTGTGACAAATGTCCTGTGGTATCAATGATTTTGTTTCGTTATATCCTGTTGAATTATTTAGTGTTTCTATCACACGTAAAATCAACCTTAAAATATTTCCTGATGGGCCTGGCACAGTGGCTTACGCCTGTAATCCTAGCACTCTGGAAGGCCAAGGTGGGAGAGTCATTTGAGGTAAGGTGTTCAAGCCCAGCCTGGGCAAGAACAGAATCTCTACTAAAAATAGCAAAAATTAGCTGGATGTGGTGGCGAATGCCTATAGTCCTAGCTACTCAGGAGGCTGATGGAAGAGGATCGCTTAAGCCCAGAATTTCAGGGTTGCATTGAGCTATGATCACGCCACTGCACTCTAGTCAGGGCAACAGAGTGAGACTCTGTCTCAAAAAAAAAAAAAATTTTTTTTTTGTATTGAAACTTTAAACAACCTAAAGTCTTTGAATTCTCATAATCCTCAACTCAAAAGCTAAGTCATTTTTTCAAAATTTCTTTTTTCATTATTCCCTATGTTATATGTATTTAATACAGTGTAAATTGATATACATCCAATTTATTGTTACCTTTTTTCACTTATTTGGTATATACTCATCAATGTTTCTACAGCATTATTTAACTTACATTTCTTAATGGTTGCATTTAGTATAGTATATAGTTGCTTTGGGAAAATCCCAGGATGGTATAGAAAAACTGCCCTCCAAACTGAGATGATGTCAAGAGACCAAAGAATCATTGGGATAAGCCCAGCTTGGCAAGTTAAATGAGTGTATTGTATTATTGACGGCATGGGACTTCTTTGGGGAGTAAAAGCTGCACTGTCTGCCTGTTGTGGCGCCTTAAATTTCTTTTTAGCAAATGATGTGGAATCTTCTCCGACATCATTGTACGTACACAGGCTAAACATATTAAATGTGCAATATATCCACTGTGTGTCTTTATGTGATCCATGTTATGTTAATGATATTTTCCTCTCAGTGGGGATTTTAATAGTAAAATGAGCTAATGGGTACTATAGGACCGCAAAAGTGGTTACAAGCAGTCTCAACCAGTACA
>CAUYSK010044736.1:0-23474 GCA_963575035.1 Avahi laniger | reverse complement strand
GCTAATTTTTTTTTCTATATATTTTTAGTTGTCCAATTAATTTCTTTCTAATTTTAGTAGAGACGGGGTCTCGCTCTTGCTCAGGCTGGTTTCGAACTCCTGAGCTCAAACAATCCGCCTGCCTCGGCCTCCCAGAGAGCTGGGATTACAGGCGTGAGCCACCGCGCCCGGCCTCTGAATAGACTTTTCTTCAAAGAAGATGTACACATGCCAATAAAAACGTGAAAAGATGCTCAACTTCATTAGTCATTAGGGAAATGCAAATCAAAACCACAATGAGATACCACTTTCCACCCACTAGGATGGCTATAATCACACAGACACATGATAACAAGAGCGGCGAGGAGTGGAGAAATTGGAATCCTCATACACTGCTGGTGGGAATGTAAAATGGTGTAGCCGCTTTGGACAACAGTATAGCAGTTCCTCAAAATGTTAAACACAAAATTACCATATGATCCAGCAATTCCACTTCTAGGTATATACACAAGAGAAATGAAAACATATGTCCACACAAAAACTTGCACATCAATGTTCATTGCAAAATGATTCATAATAGCCAAAAACTGGAAATGGCCCTGTATTATAATAGTTTCCTAGGGCTGCTATAACAAATTGCCACAAACTAGGTGGCTTAAAACAATAGAAATTTATTTTCTCATCATTCTGGAGGCCAGAAGTCTGAAATCCAAGTATTGGTAGGGCCATATGCTCCCTCTAAAGATTCTAGGAAAGAATCCTTCCTTGCCTTTTCCAGCTTCTGGTGGCTCCAAGTATTCCTTGGCTTGTTGCGGCTGCATAACTCCAGACTTTGCCTCCATCTTTACATGGCCTTCTCCACCTCTCCCTCTGTCTCTCCTGTGTATGTCTCTTATAAGGACATTTGTCCTTATGGATTTGGACATTTGGACATTTGGATTTAAGGCCCACCTGCATAATCCAGGATGATCTCATCTTGAGATCCTTAATTTAATTACATCTGCAAAGAATCTTTTTCCAAATAAGGTCATATTCACAAGTTCCAGAGTTAAGAGATGGACATATCTTTTTGGAGGCCACCATTCAACCTACTACAACCCCAACTGGCCATCAACAGATGAATGGATAAACAAAATATCATTATCCTTACAATGAGATATTATTTGGCAACAAAAAGGAATGACACATGCTACAACATGCATGAAATTTGAAAACATACTAAGGGAAAGAGCTAGACAAAGGCCACATGTTACATAATTTCATTTACATAAAATGTCCAGAATATGCAAATCGATAGAGACAGAAAGTAGATCAATGGTTGCCTAGGGCTGTGGGGGTGTTGGGGGAGTGGGGAGTGACTGCTAGTGGATATGGGGTTTCTTTTTGGCATGATGAAAATGTTCTAAAATTAGATTATGGCAATAGTTGTGCAAGTCTGTAAATATACTAAAAATCATTGAATTATGCACTTTAAATGGATGAATTGTATGGTATGTGAATTATATCTCCAGGAAATTGTTAAAAGATGAGGAATTTAAAAATAAATAATGAATGTAATGGATTGAAATACATCAAATATGCTAAAATCCATAGGCTCATAATGATTTTTTTAGAAAGCTCTTTGGTCATCTTTAGACAATGCTAAGGAACCAACTCGTTTTTCTAAAAATTGGTGAGTAAAGGTAAGTAATCAAACACTTATTCTGCCTTTCCTATATGAACTATACTTTGAGGTATTCAAATAGTTAATTAGAGGAAGTTCTTTATTATGTTACAGCAAGTGTCACAGCGGGTGGTTCCAAGGACAAACCGAGCCTCACTCAGAGAGTCAGAGAATCAAGGTTTATTCGAGGATTATTTGTTGGCGGGCTCAGGAGGGGTCTCACCACCAAATTCTGAGCCCCCTCTACCCGATTTTTCCCCCTTTTATTAAGTTGGGGTGATCGGAGGAGTTAGGTCTCAAGTGGCTAATGCGCTGCCAGGTAATAGGTTAGTTGATGTGTCAGGTAATAGGTTAGTATTATGTTGACGTGCCAGGTAATAGGTTTAGTGTTATGCTGATTTGCCAGGTAATAGGTTAGTATTATGTTGATGAGAGTCTTCCGTGAGGGGTGGGGGTCTCAGGTGGCTGATGCACCAGGTAATAGATGGGGGTTTTCCTTATCAATTACAGAAAAATTCTAGCTAATAAAGGCAGAAGAAATGACAGAATTAGAACCTCAAAATTTGCAAGCCCTAATGAAATAATGGATCCAGGCAATGCTTTCCATTATGTAAAAGGTTGATGGGAACTTTAAGAAGAGGGGGTGAAAAACACCTAAACCCAGTGATTAATCTTAACATCAGTAAAAATGGGACAGCCACACCTTATGGGCCTGATGTGATACAGTAGAAAGTACACAGTACCATCTACAAAGTATTCTTGCTTATAAAATCAAACCTGAATTTGATCAAGCCTCTAAATCTAACTACCAATTTATAGGAAATACAGGGTTTAAAGGACTGTATTAAATGACACTTGAGAGATGGATGAAATCAGCAAAATACTGACTGTAGGAAATTTTCCAGGGCAAATGCCCCAATTTTTTCAGCAAATGGCCAGAATACTAGAGGGAGGGTTAACCTATCAAATAGATGTAAGAGACATATTAACCACATGCAGTGAGGGACCTTGTCTGGTTCCTAGTTTGAAGAAACCAACTGTAAAAAAAAATTGAGATAATGTGGAAGATTTTGGACACTGATTGGATATAATTGATATTTAAAAATTGTCAATATTCTTTAGTTGTGATAAAGAGTTTTCATCTTTTAGAGATACATATTTAAATTTATTTACAGATGAAAAGATATAATGTCTGGGATTTGCTTTAAGATAATCTCATGGTTGGGTGAGAGAAGTATCTGGGAATACAGATGAAACAAGATTAGCCATGTGTTCATAATGGTTGAAACCAGGTGATAGGTGCATGGTAGTACATATCCTGTACTACTAGTATATACGTTTAGAAATATTCCACAGTAAAATGTCTTTTTTAAAGGTTTCTTTAGAACATTTAGTTGAGCCCTGATTATGTTTTTTTGCTTGGTAAAGTGTATCAGATTTCCCTGTTGCCTAATCTGACTAAAGCAGATTGTTTGGAGAACAGAGGGGCATACTAGCAAGGCTAAACTTTAAAGTCAGGCCTGGGTTTGAAATCTAGCACCATTATTCACTGACTTTATCAGATAACCTCTCTGAAGCTCAATTTCCTCAGTGGTCAAGCAGGCATAGTAATAATAGTTTCTATCTCCTAGTGTTGTTTGAGGAATTAGATAAGATATAGAATATAAAGCAGTCGGCACAGTGCCTGGCAGTCCTTTATAAGTATTAGAGGCAGTTAATTTTTAATTGTTTCAGTTATCTACTGTAGATTGACTAGGCTCGGCTAGGAGGTTCTTCTACCCTATCTGCTGTCAGCTGGGGCTACAGTCATTTGGTCTAGTCATTTGGTCTAGAACAACCAAAATGGCTCATGCACATGGCAGGCAGTTGATGCTGACTGTTGGCTAGGAGCTCAGCTAGGGCTGTCATCCATAGCAGCTACATATGGTCTCTCCAGGACACTCAGGCTTTTCACTATATGGTAGCAGGGTTCCAAGAGGGAGTACCCCAAGAACAAATGTTCCAAAAGTGAAGAATTGGAAGCTGCCAGTTCTCAGTGCCTGGAACTGGCATAGTGTCATTTCTGTCACATTCTCTTAGTTAAAGAGTCACAAGACCTGCCCAGATACAATGGGAGGAGAAATAAACTTTACCACTTAATGGGAAGAGGGTCAAAGAATTTGTAGCCTTCTTTTATCCACTATATTGAGTATCTCTGTTTTCCCAGTACTTGGTCCATAGATAAAGATACAGGTTTCAAAGAAACAACAAAAAAGTACTCAGTATATATCTCTGGAAGATATTTGCCATGGACCACCCTGGCTGCCGTTGTTCCTGCTGCTCAGCTATCTGAGTCAGGGCCTGGGGGATGGCGCATGTTGGGAACAGTCCCTAGCTCCCCACCCTGAGGCTGGATGAAAGGACAAACCAGGGCATCACTAAGTCTTCACTGCAGAAACACCTTGGCCTGAGTCAGTGGTTCTAAAAAATAATTTATGAGACCAAATTAGGTCATCTATTTTTAATTATTGTGGTTATTAATTTGACAAATTGTAACTCAATACTGCTCTCACATACAATAATTCTTGAGACTTGAGGAACTGTTAGTGTTCTCTTCCAAGGCATTATTCCCTTAATTCTTTACTTTTGAGGCACACAGCTTTCTGAATATTTCCTTCTTTTACCCTTTCACCAACAATTGCTGACTCTCACATTTTCTCTGACATTATCTAAAACACAGTCTAGGGGAGGTTTTTTTCTTTCTCTCTCTCTCTCTTTTTTTTTTTTTTTCTTAAATGTGCATTATACAAACACAAACCAAGAAACATTTCCTAGAGCTCAAAAATGCAAAGTTAGTGGCAAGGTTGGGCAATGTCTAATTAGAGCATTTACAGTAAACAAATGATTGATAAAGACACCCAGACACCTCTGTAAACAAGGAAGTAGAGAACCAGCCATGCTGAACACTGTATTTATTTTCCACTGAAAGAGGATGTAACTGCTAATCACAGGCATGCCACAGTTTAATTTCCATAGGACAAGGCCTCTTCCTGGTTTTCTATTAAAAAAAAAAGATGGCAATCATTTTTGCTCACTGGGTTTCTTTGTGTAGAATTCTTAATTGCTATTAATCTTAAGACAGGCTATTAAGAAAAGGTCTTATAAAAAAACACCTTAGGTACTTCTAACCTTGGATTCATTTTGCTGTTGAAAAGATCTCAGCTGAAAGGTGTGATATAAATGCCCAGAGAAGGAAATAAACACCAGGTCTTTGACCATGACCTGGAAGTTATTTCAAAAGAGTTTGGCATTCTATTCACTTGGCTGCAAAGCAAATACAGGGGCAGAAGGGAGGAAGGATTGGGGGATGGAATGGCCAAATATTTCTGGTCCTTTCTGAAATTCAGAGTGCATCAGAGCATACAGCTAAAGGTCCATTCTTTCTGGGTAATGAAAGAATGGTCAAAAGCATTTCCTTAGAAATGAACTGTCCTTGTCTAAGTTAAGACCCTTACTCATATATTTGAGATTTCAGACTTGTTTGAGACTCTCTGACTTATTTAAGCCCTTTCTGACTTGTCTCAGACCCTGTCTAATGAATTAGATACACTTTCTGATATGTGTGGGACCCTTCCTAACTTATTTGAGACCCTTCTTGACATGTTTGAGACCATTCCTAACTTGTTTCAGACACATCCTTTCATGTGAGATACCCTTCCTGACATAGTTGAGACAGTTCCTGACTTGATTGAGATACTTCCTGATGGATTTGAGACACTTCCTGTCTTGTTTGAGACTTCCTAATTGTTCGAGACTCTTCTTGACCTATTTGCAACTCTTCCTGACTTGTTTGGAACCCTTCCTAACATGTTTGAGACCTTCCTGATGTATTTGAGACTGGTTCTGAGGACTTTGACATACTTCTGACACATTTGAGACAGTTCCTAATATTTTTGAGACTCTTCTTGTCTGTTTGAGATCCTTCCAGACATATTTACAACTCTGTCTGACAACTTTGGAGACCCATTCTGACTTGTTTGAGACTCTTCCAGACTTGTCTGAGAAGACCTTTCCTGACATGTTTAAGACCATTCCTGACGTATTGAGACTATTCCCATCTATTTGAGATTCTTACATATTTTAAACTCTTCTGGACTATTTTAGACACTTGCTAATTTGTTTGAGATGATTCCCGACATGTGTGAGACCCTACCTGACATGTTTCAGATCCTTCCTGACATGTTTTGTTTGTTTGTTTGTTTTTTCTTCCTGACTTGTTTGAGACCCCTCATGACTTGGTTGATGGCCTTTCTGACAGTGTGAGAAGCTCCTTGACATGTTTGAGACCCTTCCTAGGTTGTTTGAGACCCTGCTTGATCTATGTGAGAAACTTCCTGATGTATTTAAGACTCTTCCTGACAGGTTTCAAACTCCTGGTGACTTGTGGGAGACTCTTCATGACAGAAGCCCTTCCTGTCTGCTTGAGACTCTTCCTGAGATAATAAAAACTCCTCCTGACAAATCCTTCCTGTCATGTTTGAGACCATTTCTGGCTAGTTTGAGACACTTCCTGGTATATCTGAACCCTTCCTGGCTTGGTTGAGACCATTTCTGACTATTCGAGTCTCTTTCTGACATGCTTGAGACACTTCTTGGGGTGTTAGAAATACTGACTAATGTAATTAATCCCTTCCTATGTGTTTGAAACCCTTTCTGATGGATCTGAGACTCCTCCTGTATTATTGAGACCCTTCCAGATATATCTGAACTGATGACTTTGACACCTTTTCTGGCTTGTTTGAGACCATACCTGAAGTATTTGAGACTCTTTGAGAGACTTACTGACATATCTAAAAGTCTTTCTGCCTACTCTGAGATCCTTCCTTACTTGAGATGCTTCCTGACATACTTGAGACCCTTCCTGACTGTTTAAGACTCTTCCTGATGACTTTGAGATACTTCCTGACTTGATTGACAGCCTTTATGACTATGTGACACTATTCCTGAGTTGTTGTAGTCACTTCCTGATGTATATTAGATTCTTCTTGCCTGTTCAAGACCCTTCCTGATTTATCATCTCTGCCTAATGAATATGAGATCCTCCCTGACATGTCTGAGACCCTTTTTGACTTATTTGTGTCCTTTCCTGACTATTTGAGATAATTTCTGACATGTTTAAGACCCTTCCTAACAGGTTTGATAATTTTTCTGACTATTTGAGATTCTTCCTTTCAATTTGAGACCCTTCCAGATTCACTTAGAACTACTCCTGACATTTTTCCAAGTTCTCTTGATTTATTTGAGACCATCCTTGACTACTTTAAGACTGTTCCTGATTTGTTTTGAGACACTTCCTAACATATTTTAAACTCTTCTTGATTGTTTGAGCCACTTCCTGTCATGCTTGAGACCCTTCATGAGTTGTTTGAGACTCTTACTGATATATCTGAACAATTCCTGCATGATTGAGAACTTTTCTGGAGACGCTTTCAGTCCTCTCTGAGACTCTTCCTGACCTCTTGAGAAACTCCGTGATTGATGTGAAACCCTTCCTGATATATTTGAGACTCATCCTGACTTGGTTGAAATACTTTTTGACATTTTTTGACTCTACATGTGACCCCTCCAGATGCCTTTTAAAAATCTGCCTAAGGAATTTGAGATGCTTCCTGACAAGTTTGAGATCTTGCCCTACTTGGTCAAGACTCTTCCTGATGTATCTGACAACCTTTCTAACTTGTTTGAAACTCTTCCTGGCTGTTTGAGATCTTTCCTGATATGTCTGAGACCATTCCTGAGGTATTTGACATTCTTCGAGGCTCCGAGACCCTTATTTAAAAACTCTTCCTAACTACATTCAGATATTGACTTTTTGGGAGACACTTTCTGACATATTTGAGACCCTTCCTGTCTTGTTTGAACAACTTCCTTACAAGTTGGAACCCCTACCTGACATTTTTGAGACCCTTACTGATCGATACTCTTCCTGATGATTTTGGGGACTTTCTTGACGTGTTTCACAGCCTTTCTGACCCTTTGAAAGCCTTCCACACATGTTTGAGACCCTTCCTGAGGCATTTGAGAACTTTTCTCACATATATGAGACTATTACTTGTTTGAGACCTTTCCTGACGTATTAGGGACTGTCCATCTCAGTTTGAGATGCTTTCTGACATATTTAAAGCTCTTTATGACTATTTGAGACTGTCCACACTTGTTTGAGACTGACATATTTGAGACCCTTCCTAAAAGGCTTTGAAACATTTCCTGAATACTTGAGCCCCTTTCTGTCATCTTTGAGCTTCCCTGAGTTGTTTGAGATCTTTAGTGATGCATTTGAACCATTCCTGTATAGTTAAGACTCTTGCTGACAGGCTTGATGCACTTCCAGCCTTATTTGAAACCCTTTCTAACACATTTGAGATTTTTCTTGATGTATTAAGAGACCCCTTGATGTATTTCAAACCCTTTCTGAGGCAATTGATACTCATCCTGACTCATTTGAGACCCTCCCTGATGTATTTAAGACTCTGAGACCCTTACAGACAAATTTTAAACTCCACCTGACAAATTTGAGATCCTTCCTAATAAGTTTGAAATCTTTTCTTAATTGAGACTCTTCCTGATGTATGTATTCGAAACCACTTTGACACCCTTGAGACTCTTGCTTTCTGTTTGTGACACTTTCTGACATGTTTGAGACCGTTCCTAAAGTATTTGAGATTCTTCTTGTCTCTGAGACCATTCCCAGTGTGTGTAAAACTCTTCTTTTTTTTTTTTTTTTTTTTTTAGACAAGGTCTCGCGCTGTCACCCAGGCTAGAGTACAGTGGCGTCATCATAGCTCACTGCAACCTCAAATTCCTGGGTTCAAGCAACCCTCCTGGCTGAGCCTCCTGAGTAGCTGGGACTACAGGTGCACACCCCACACCTGGCTACTGCCCAGGCTGGTCTCAAACTCCTGAGCTCAAGCCATCCTCCTGCCTCAGCCTCCCAAAGTGCTAGGATTACAGATGTAAGCCACTGCACCTGTCCTATAAAACCCTTTTTGACTACGTCCAGATACTTCCTTATTTTAGAGGTGACATTTATTGACATATCTGAGACCCTTCTTCTTTGTTTGAGATACTCCCTTACAAGTTTAAGACTCTACTGACTATTCTGTGACCCTTCTTGACTGGTTAAGACACTTTTAATAACTTTGAGGTTTTTCTTGATTTGTTCAACAGTTTCTGACTGATTGAGACACTTCTGACACATTTAAGACACTTCCTGATGTATTTGAGAAAATTCCTTACATATTTAAGACTTCTCCAGATGGTGTGGTCCTTTGTGATTTGCTTGAGATGCTACCTGCAATATTCGAGACCCTGGTATATTTGACACTCCTCCTTAGGTGTTACAGATTATTCTTGTACCTAAGACTCTTCCTGTCAAGGTAAGACACTTCCTGATGTTCGAGACTCTTCTTGAGTTGTGTCAGAAGATTCCTGATGTATTTGAGACTCTCCTCTCTGTTTGAAACCATTCCTGACATATTTAAGAATCTTCCTGACCTATTTAAGACACTTCATGACTTGTTTGAGAAACGTACAGACGTGTTGGAGACCCTATCTCTGTTAAACTCCTATATTTAGTTTCCCAGGGCTGCTGTAAAAAGTACCACAAACTGGAGTCTTAAAACAACAGAAATTAAGCCAGGCACGGTGGCTCACACCTGTAACCCTGGCACTCTGGGAGGCTGAGGCAGGAGGATCACTTGAGCCCAGGAGTTTGAGGTTGCAGAGAGCTATGATTACGCCACTGCACTCTAACCACAGGTGACAGAGTGAGACCCTGTCTCCAAAAGAAAGAAAAAAACCACAGAAATTAACTCTCTCATAGTTTAGGAGACCAGAAGTCTGAAGTAAAGGCGTCAGCATGGTTGGATCCTTTTGTAGGTTCTGAGAGAGAATCTGTTCCATACCTCTCTCCTAGCTTCTAGTGGTTGCCAGCGATCTTTGGCATTCCTTGGCTTGTGGACACATCACTCCAATCTCTGCCTCCATCTTCACATGGCATTCACTTCTCTGTGTCTTCACATGGCCTTCTTATAAGGACACCAATCATTGGATTTAGGGCCCACCTTAATCTGGAATAACCTCATTTTAATATCTGCAAAGACTCTATTTCCAAATAAGGTAACATTCTGAGGTTTGAGGTACCCATGAACTTGGGGAAGACACTATTCTTTTTTTTTTCTTTTTCAGACAGAGTTTCACTCTGTCGCCCTGGCTGGAGTGCAGTGGTGTGATCGTAGCTCACTGCAACCTCGAACTCCTGGGCTCAAGCCATCCTCCTGCCTCAGCCTCTCAAGTAGCTGGGAGTACATGTGCGTGCCACCATACCCGGCTAATTTTTCTATGTTTAGTAGAGATGGGGTCTCGCTCTTGCTCAGGCTGGTCTCAAACTCCTGAGCTCAAGTGATCCTCCCGCCTCGGCCTCCCGGAGCGCTAGGATTACAGGTATGAGCCACCATGCCTGACTGGGGCAGACACTGTTAAACCCAGTATATCTACTAACATATTTGAGATTCTTCCTGACTGTGCCTATCTGTTTGAGACCCTTCAAGACATATTGTAAAGTCTATCTGACAAATTTGAGATATTTCCTGACTTGTTTGAGGTGCTTCCTGATTTTTTGAGCCTTTTCTTGATGTATTTGAAGCTCTTTCTAACTTGCTTGACTGTTTGACACTCTTCTTGACATGTCTGGAATTGTTCCCGCCATATTTACTGCTCTTGCTGACATATTTCTGAACCTTCCCTGGTTTTTTTTGCAATATTTTCCAACTGCTGGAGACCATTCCTGGCATATCCGAGACTCTTCCTGTCTCTTTGAGATCATTCCTGATGGATTTGAGAACTTCTCTTACCTATTTAACACTCTTGCTGACATGTTTGAGAGACTTCAAACATATTTCGAGACTCTTCCAGATGAACATGAGACCTTTTCTGACTTTCTTGAATTCTTTCTCAACTTGTTTGAGACCCTTCCTGACATGTTTGATACATCTGAGATGTATTTGAGATACGTCTTGTTCTTTGAAACACCTTATTGACTTATTTATAGCTTGTTCTTACTACTTTGAGAAGCTTTCTGACTTGTTTGAGATGTTTCCTGATGTATTTGAAACTCTTCCTCTCTGTTCTGGACACTTCCTGACAAGTTTGAGATGCCTCCTGAACCCTTCCTGCCACATTTGAGAACCTACCTCGTGTATTTAAGACTTTTCCAGACACACTGAGAGCCTTATGATTTGTTTGAGATTCTTTGTGACATATTAAACATCTTTTTTGACTTTCTTGAGACCTTTCCCAACTTATTTGAAACCTTCCCTGACATGTTTGAGACCCTTCTGGAGATATATGGGTATTTTTTTCTCAGTTTGAGATGCTTACTGACTTATTTAGAGCTCTTTCTGACTGCTTTGAGAATCTTCCAGACTTGTTTGACGAGATTCCTGATGTGTTTGAGACTCTTTCCCTCTGTTTGCAACGCCTCCTGACATGTTTGCTAATCTTCCTGATGGATTTGAGATTCCTCCTGATGTATTTGAGACTCTTCCTAACTGTGAATATCTCTGACATGGTGACACTCTCTCAGTTATATCTGAAACGCTTCCTTTTGGTTTGAGACCCCTATTGACTTTATTATAACTCTTCTCAACTACTTTGAGAACCTTCTTGACTTGTTTGAAATGTTTCCTCTTGTATTTGAGAGTCTTCGTCCCTGTTTTAGATATTTCCTGACGAGTTTAAGATTCTTCCTGACATGTTTGAACCCCTTCTTGCCACATGTGAGAACCCTCCTCATGTATGTAAGACTCTTCCAGACATGTTTGAGGGCCTGTCTGAGACTAATGCATGAGACACTTCTCAACTAGTTTGAGTCCCATACTGAAACCCTTCCAGATTTATTTGAGGCTCTTCTCTTTGTTTGAGACCCTTAGTAACAAATTTAAAGGTCTTCCTCACATCTTTGAGATACTTCCAATCTTATTTGAGAGGATTTTTGATGTATTTCAGACCCTTCCTGACAAGGTTAAGACCCTTGCTGACTTGTATGAGACCCTTCCTGATTTTTTGACACATTCTGAAATATTTGAAGCCTTTTCTGACTTGCTTGCAACTCTTCCTGACTGTTTGAGACCTTTCATGACATGTTTGAGACCATTTCTGACATGTTTGCTACTCTTTCTGATGATATATTTGATATATTTCCTGAACTTGAGACTGTTTTTGACATCTTTGAGATTTTTCTTGTCTTTTTGAGACCATTTTTCATGGATTTGGGAAACTTCTTACCAACTTAAGACTCTTCCTCATGTGTTTCAGACCTTTCCTGACATGTTTGAGATGCTCTCAGATGCTCTTCCATCTTCTTGAGACACCTTATAGGATTATTAACATCTCATACTTACTACTTCGAGAACTTCCTGACTTGTTTGAGATTCTCCCTGATGTGTCTGAGAACCTTCCTCTATGTTCTAGACAGTTCCTGAGAAGTTTGAGACATTTTCTTCATGACACTTCCTGTCAAATACTCATTCTGATTTATCTGAGAACTTTCCTGATGTATTTAAAACATATTCTAGATTCTTCCTGATGTGTTTCAGAACCTTCATGACTTGTATGAGATGGTTCCTGATGTATTTGGGACCCTTCATTGTACTTCTAAAAACTTTCTGAGAAGTTTGAGACACTTCCTATCATGTTTGAATCTCCCTGACCTATTGGAAAACCAATCTTCCTGTTGTATTTAAATCACTTCCTGACATGTTTGACATCCTTCATGACTTGTTTGAGACTCTTACTGGAATATTAAATATCTTTTCTGATTTGTCTGAAGCTCTTTCCTGACATGTTTAAGGCCTATCCAGAGATATTTGTGTCTCTTTCTCTCTGTTTGAGGCACTTACTGACATATTTAAAGCTCTTTTTGACTACTTTGAGCTCCTCTGGACTTGTTTGAGAGGATTGCTGATGTAATAGAGATCCTTCCTCTCTCTTCTGGATAGTTTCTGAGAAGATTCAGACATATCCTAACATGTTTAAGACTCCTGGCATGTTTGAAACCCTTCTTGTCATATTTGAGAAACTTCTGATATATTTAAGACTTTTCTAGATATGTCTGAGTCCTCATGACTTCTTTGAGACTCCTTGTGATATATTAGAGATATTTTCTGACTTGCTTGAGATGCCTCCCAACTTGTTTGAGTCCCTTACTATAATGTTTAAGACTCTTCCAGATGTATTTGAGACCATTACTGACCCTTACTGACAAATTTAATGCTTTTCCTGACTACTTTGAGATCCTTCCATTCTGGTTTGAGGGGATTTATAATGTATTTCAGACTCTTCCTCTCTCTTGGAAACACCTCCTGTCATGTTTAAGACACATCCTTTCATGTTCGAGACTCTTCCTAATGTATTTGAGGCTTCCTGATGATGTTGGGGACCTCCTCTGATGTGTCTGAAAACTTTTCTGACAGGCACGACTCTTCTTGACATATTTGAGACCCTTCCTGACATGTATGTGGCCATTCCTGAAGTATCTGAGATGCTTCTTCTCTGTTTGAGACACATCCTGGCTTGTTGGAGAGACTTCCAGACATGTTTGAGATCATTTCTGATTGTTTTGAGACTTTTCCCATGTTTGAGATTGTTCCTGACATGTTTGCTATTCTTTCTGATGTGTTCGAGAAACTTCTTGATGCCTTTGAGACATTTCCTGACTGAGACCATTATGACACAGTTGAGACTCTTCTTAATCATTCCTGATGGTTTTGAGAACCTCCCTTTCCTATTTGAGATTCTTCCTGACATATTTGAGACTCTTCATAATGGTTTTTTAAACTCTTCCTGACATACACGAAAGCTTTTCTAACTTGCTTGAGACCCTTCCTGACTTGTTTGAGAACCTTCCTGGCATGCTTGAGACTCTCGCCAGTGAATTTTAGATTCTTTCTTCGATTTGGTAAACCTTATTGACTTATTTATGGCCCACCCTTACTATCTTGAGAACATTCCTGACTTGTTTGAGATGCTTCCTTATGTATTTGAGACTCTTCCTTTCTGTTCTGGACAGTTCCTAGGAAGTTTGAGACCCTTCCTATCATGTTTAGAACTCTTCCTTACACATCTGAGAACCTTCCTGATGTATTTAAATCTTTTCCTGACATGCTTTAGAGCATCCATGACTTTTTTGTGACTCCTGCTACCATATTAGGAATCTTTTCTGACTCGCTTGAGACCCTTCCCAACTTACTTGAAATCTTTCTCCTGACAAGTTGAAACTCTTCTAGAGGCATTTAAGTCCCTTTCTGTCTTTGAGGCCCTTTATTTATATACTGAATGCTCTTCCTGGCTAATTTGAGGCCTTCCAGACTTGTTTGAGAAGATTCCTGATATATGTGAGACCCTTCCTCTCTGTTTGCAACACTTCCTGACATGTTTGCCACTCTTTCTGATGTATTTGAGACTCCTCCTGATAGTTTGAGACCATTCCTGACACGTTGACACTCTCAGTTGTATCAGAGACATTCCATTTCTGTTTAAGACTCCTACAGACTTATTTGTAACTTTTCCTTACTACTTTGAAAAACCTCTAGACTTGTTTGTGATGCTTCCTCATGTATATGAAACTCTTCCTCTCTGTTCTGGATATTATCTGACAAGCTTGAGTCCTTTCCAGTCTTGTTTTAGACTCCCTTCTGATGTGTTTGAGACCTTTTAAATGTGTTAGAGAACATTCCCGACATAGTTAACACTCTTGCTGACAGGTTTGAGAGCCTTCATGACTTTTTGAGACTCTTCATAATATATTAGAGACCTTTTCTGATGTCCTTGAGACACTTTCCTACTTGTTTGTATCCCTTACTGTCAAATTTAAAAGCTCTTCATTACTACTTTGAGAACCTTCCAGTCTTCTTTGAGAGAATTTGTGATGTATGACAGATTCTTCCTCTCTCTTTTTGACACTTCCTGTAATGTTCGATATACATCCTGACATGATGAGACTCTTTCTGGTGTATTTGACTCTCTTCCTGAAGATGCTGAGGCCCTCCTGGAACAATGGTTGAAACCCTTTCTGACTTGCATGAGACTTTTCTTGACTTGTTTAAGACCCTTCCTGACATGTTTGAGACCTGTACTTGTTTGTTTGAGATTCTTCCTGACAAGTTTGGGACTTCTTCATGTATTCATGACCTTTCCTGACTATTTGAGATTGTTCCTTTTAGTTTGAGACTTCCTGACCTACTCAAAACTTCCTGACTGCTTTGAATTTGTTCTTGACTTGTTTAAGATAATTCGTGATGGATTTGAGACACTTTCTCTTTACTTATGATCCTTTCTGACATGTTTGAGACTCTTCCTGATAGTTTTGAGACCCTCCTAATGTATTTGAGACTCTTCCTAATTTTGCCTATTTAGAACCATTAGAAACATATCTTAAACTCTGCCTGATGAATTTGAGACCTTTCATTACCAATTTCAGACCCTTACTGACTTATCTAATCTGCTACTGTCGTGTTAGATACTCATCCAGACTATCTGAGACTCTTCCTGTCTGGGTAAGATGACTCCTGATATATTTGAGACTCTTTCTGACTTATTGCTACCATTCCTAACTATTTGAGACCTTTCTGATATTTTCTGAGACCCTTCTTAACAGTTTTGTGACCTTTTCTGTATTTGATACACATTTCTTAAGTTTGAGACCCTTTTATGATATATTTAAGATGTTCATCTCAGTTTGGAGCCCTTACTGACATATTTTGAAATCTTCCTGACTGCATTGAGACCATTATTGACTTGTTTGAAACTATAATGTTTTTAGACACTGCTTCTCTCATTGAGAGTGTTTATGACATGTTTGAGACACTTCCTCATGTATCTGAATCCTTCCTGTATGATCAAGATCTTTCTTGTTTTACCTATGACCTTTCCTGAGGTAATTAATGCTCTTCCTTACCACATGATCCAACAATTCCACTTCTAGGTGGAATTTCCCAAGAGAAATGAAAAGTTATGTTCACACAAAAACTTTCACTTAAATGTTCATAACAGCATTATTCATGACAGCCAAAAACAGTGGAAACAACCAAAATGTCCATCAATTGATAAATGGGTAAATAAAATGTGATATATTCTTATTATGGATTATTATCAGCCATAAAAAGGAATGAATTACTGATACATGGTATGACATGGATGGATCTTGAAAACATTATGCTAAGAAAAAGGAGCCAGACAAAAAAGGCCACATATTGTATGATTCCATTTATATGAAATGTCCAAAATAGGCAATTTTATACAGATAAAAAGTACATTAGTTGCTGCCACTGGCTGGGGATAGGGAGGAATGGAGAGTGACAGCTAATGCATATGGGGGTTCTTTTTAGGATGATGAAAATATTCTGAAATTAGATGGCATTGATGGTTGTACAACCTTGTATATATTCAAGAAATAATTGAATTGTATGCTTTAAAGGAGTAAACTTTACTGTATGTGAATTATATATGAATAAAAAATTCCACTACAAAAAAAAAAACTCTTCCTGATGACTTTCAACTTTGAGATTCTTCCTGACATATTTGAGACCTATCCTGACTTTTTAAGACCTTTAAGAACACATTTGAGACATGGAGACTCTTCCTGATATATTGAATGATATTCTAAACTACTTCAGATACCTCCAGACCATTTTGAGCACATCTTGTCATGTTTGGGACCCTCCTGACTTGTCAGAGAATTTTTCTGATGTGTTCGAGATCTTTTCTGAATATTTGAGACTCTTCCTTTCTCTTTGAGATTCTTAGTAACTTGTTTGAGACTCTCCCTGACATGGTTGAGACATTTGGTGACTTGTTTGAGACTCTTTCTGACATTGTGAGACTTTTTCTGCCACTTTGAAACTCTTCCTGTCTGGTTGAGACCATGCCTAATGTATTTGAGACTCTTCCTGAATTGTCTGCAATTTCCTAGCATAAAGGTGAAACCTTTATGTTGTTGCAACCCTTCCTAACAGATTTGAGAACTTTCCTGACTATTAGAGGCATTTCCATTCAATTTGAAGCCCTTTGTGATATATTTGAGACTCTTCTTGACTTGTTCAAGATACTCCCTGGTTTGTTGAGACCCTTCCTAACATGCCTGAGATCTTTTCTGACTATTTGAGGCTCTTCCTGAAACATTTCAGAGCTTTATGTCTTCCTTGAGATCCTTTCCAAATTTGAGGGGACTCTTCCTCTGTTTGATACCCTTACTGACTCATTTAAAATTCTTCCTGACTGCTTTGAGGACCTTCTTGACTTGTCTGGGAAGCTACTCAATGTACTTAGGACTCTCTTTATGTATTTGAGATATTTTCTCACATGTTTGAGACTCTTCCTGAGTTATTTGAAACCCTTACTGACATATTTGAGTTTTTCCTTATGTTTGAGACCCTTTATGACATATTCAAGACTTTTTTGACATATTGAGACCCCTCTTGACATATTCGAAATCTTTCCTTTTTTGAGACCCAACCCAACCTGAGATTCTTTCTGTCTATATGAGATCCTATTAGACATATTAAAACACTGACAAAATAGACTCTTTCTGAAATGTTTGAGATATTCTATGACTTGTATTAGATTCTTTTTGAATGAGACTCTTTCTGACTGATTGAGACTCTTCCTGACATATTTGGGACCCTTTGTGACTGACTTACTTGAAACTCTTTCTGAGTGCAGTAAAGTGACTATAATTAACAATAAGTTAGGGTATAAAAATAATGTACAGAATGGAATTGGAATGTCCCTAACACAAAGAAATGATAAATTCCTGAAGTGATGGAAACCTCAATTATCCTGATTTGATTAATTCACTTTGTATGCCTGTATCAAAACATCACATGTACTTTATAAAGATATAAAACTATTATGTACCCATAATAATTAAAAATAAAAAAATTTTAAAAAGAAAACTTTCCTGACTTGTTTGAGACCCTGAGACCCTTTCTGACATATTTGAGACTCTTTTTTATCTGTTTGAGAATCTTACTGACAAATTTAAAATTATTTCTAAGTATCCTGAGATCCCTCTTGACTTGTTTGAGATGCTTCTTAATGTATTAGAGTTTTTTCCTGTTTGAGAGATTTCTGACATATTTGATCCTTTTGTTCTTTTTTAAAATTTTTGTACACACAAAGCCCCTCAGTAAAGATTTCTGACATATTTGAGACACAACATATTTGAAGGTATGGCTGACTCTTTGAAACCATTCCTGACATGTTTGAGACCTTTCCTAAGACCCTTGTTCAAGCAGTGGAAACTCCTCCTGATGCATTTCAGATTCCTCTGGGTGTCTTCAAAACTGTTCCTGACTTGTTTGTCACATTCCTAAAGTATTCTAGAGTCTTCCTGTGTGTTTAAGACTCTTCCTGACCTATTTAAAATTCTTCCTGACAAATATTAAACCTCCCCTGACATGTTTTAGACATTTCCTGAGTTGTTTGAGACTGTTATTGACAGACTGGAGACCCTTCTTGTCTGTTTGAGATCCTTTCTGAGATAATTAATACTCTTTGGGGGAAGTCCACTTCTGGAATAGCATCATGAGGAGCTTTGCAGACCTTCTTCCCCGTGAAACTGTTAAAACCACCATTTAAAGTATCTGGAAATGCTCCTAAGAGCGTAGAGCAAATAAAGAAACATTCATTCAAGAAAATCTACTAAAACTCAGTAAGAACAATGACAACCCGTGGCATTTGAAGCACAACCTGCTTCCTTCCTCTCCTTCCCAGCTCAGTGTGATAGAAACTCTATTCCAGGCAGGTGTAGCCAAGAACTCAGGGCTTCCTTACCCCCAGTTTCCAAATCAAGGCTGCTGTGTCTTCCCAAAAGGGATAGAACTTCAGCATTTATCATTCGACCCCCTCAGTACCTGTTGCAGAAGCTACATTCCAAGTGAGTAAGGTTGAGAGTCAAAAGCTTCTGTCTTTCTTACAGTCCCCATTCCTTGGGTAGAGGCTCTACCTCAGGTGTGGTAAACAAAGAATACTGAGGGCCTGATCACTCTGACCTCAGCTTGTTAGTAGAGCAGAGGTTCTGTGCAGAAAGAGGGAAGCCAAAAATACCAGAAGCTACCACTGCCTGCTGCTCAGTTCCCACCTCCTAAAGCAGAAGTATCACTCAGAGATAAGCATACCACTCTGCCTGCTCCCAGCTCTGGAGCCATGGCTCAGAAATTTTGCCCAGAGGGACAGCTATCCTATAAAATACAGAGTTCTGAAGCTCTTCCCAAAGGAACTAACTTTATTCAAAACATAATGTGGCGAAGTTAAAGCCTAAGAAAGCTCTCAAAAACAGTGTCAGTTTTGGTGGAAAGCAATTATGACAAGACTGATAGCTTCACTAAAGATACAAGCTAAACTATAAGCTAGCTCATTTAAAAGATAGAATCAGGCAAAGTGAAAGCTAAGAATAGACCTACTAGGGTCAGAACAAACTTCAAACACTGACCTCCAAAGCTATTATTGTAAAGGAGCCTGAACTTAATAGGATCAGTCTGTGGAGCAATTTAGGCCTCATTGCATTGTTGAAAGCAATGGAGCAATCAGCCAGTAATTAGTGGAGCTTAATAGCTGGATGTGATCAGGGAACAAGACAGTCAAAGAGAGCCTTGCTAAAACCATTTTTATCGCAGTGTGACTGCTCATGCCCAGGACTTTGCTCTCTGAGGAGCAACATCAGAGGCTTCACACTGCAGGGGAAATAGACTTCATTAAAATAATCCAGCCTGTCACTAAGCAACTAAACAAGCAAACAACAATAACAAGCCGTGGGAGCAAGAGGACTAGTACTCAGAATAGCTATGATATATTATATAAAATGTCCAGTTTTGAATAAAAAATTACAAAACCTGAAAAGAAACAGGAAAGTGTGATTCATACACCAGAAAAAGAGCAAGAAACACAAACTTCCTGTGAGAATAACCAGATGTCAGATTTAATGGACAAAGACTTCAAAGTAGCCATTATAAATATAGTTAAAGAACTAAAGGAAACTATGCTTTAAAAATTAAGGTACGATAATAGTGTCTCATGAAATAAAAAATATAAATAAGTAGAATTTACTAAAAATTAAAAATAGAAATTCTGGAGTTGAAAAATATAATAATTGAAATGAAAAATTCACTAGAAGGGCTCAAAAGTAGATTTGGATTGGGAGAAGAAAGAATTGGTGAACTTAAAGATAGATCAATGGAGATTATGCAATCCAAAGAACAAAGAGAAAATAGAATGAAGAAAAATGAACAGAGCCTCAGAAATGTGGTCCGTCATTAAGCACACCAAATCAATGCAATGGGAATACAAGAAGGAGAGGAAAGAAAGAAAGGTGAAGAAAAAATATTAAAAAAAAAATAATGACTGAAAAGTTCTTAAATTTGGTGAAAACCCTATACATCCAGGAAACCCAACAAACTCCAAATAGGATAAATGCAAAGATATCCACAAACAGACATATAATAATAAAAACGATGAAAGCCAAAGGCAAGGAAAAAATCTTGAAGGCAGCAAATAAAAAAAATGACATCACTTAAAGGGAACCCAAATAAGATTAACAGCTGATTTTGCAGCAGAAATAACGGAGACCAGAAGGCAGTGAGATGACATTCAAAATTGCTCAAAGAAAAATGCTGTCCATCAAGAATCCTACATCTAGCAAAACTATCTTTCAAAAATGAATATGAAATAAAGACATGCCAGATAAACAAAAACTGAGAATTTGTTGCTAGCACACTCACCTTACAGAATATACTAATGACAATTCTTCAGGCTGAAATCAAGTGACCCCAGACAGTAATTTGAATCAACATGAAGAAACCAAGAGTACCACTACAGGTAATTATGTAATTATAAAAGACAGTATAAGTGCATATTTCTTCTCTTAACTGATTTAAAAACAAACATATAAAGCAATATATATGTAGTTGTATTGCTGAGCCTATAACATATAGAAATGTAATATATTTGCCGGTAACAGCACAAAGGGGTTGAGTGGGAACTAAGCTGTATTAGACAAAGGAAATGACACCAGATGGTAACACGAATCCATAGGAACAAATGAAGAGAATCAGAAATGGTAAATTAGGTTAATAAATCAAATGCCATAAATATATAATTACTTTTCTTTCTTCTCTTGGCTTCTGTAAAAGACATAAAATTGTATAAAGAAATACTTATAGCAATCTATTGTTGGGTTTCTAACATATAAAAGATGTAATATATATAACAGTAATAGCACAAAAAAGTAAAACAAAATAGAGCTATATATGAGTAACATTTCTATTATCTCACTGGAATTGAATAAGTATAAATCTGAAGTAAATTATGATAAGATGAATATGGTAAGCCCTAGGGCAACCAGTAAGGAAATAATTCTAAAAAATAGTGAAAAAAATCATTGAAGTAATGGAGATGTTACATTAGAAAATATTCACTTAGTGCAAAAGGAAGCAGTAAATGAGGAATAGAGGAACAAACAGACATGAAATATAACAAAAAGGGAAGCCATAATTCTAACTATATTAAAAATAACATTAAATGTGAATGGATTAAACAACCCAGTAAAAGGCAGAAATTGTCAGACTGTATAAAAATACAAGATCCAACTATATGCTGTCTAAAGAAATACACTTTAGATTCAAAGATACAAACAGAATGAAAGTAAAAGGATGGGAAAAGATACGAGCAGCCATAAGAAAGCTGGAGCGGCTATACTAATATCAAATAAAATAGACTTTGAAACAAAAAAAAATTACTAGAGATTAAAAGTTACATTTTATAATGATAAAAAGGTTAATGCATAAAGAAGATACAACAATTATAAACATAGACACATAACAAACCACAATACATGAAGAAAAAATGGACAGAAATTAAGGAAGAAATAGGCAAGTCAACAATAATAGTTGGAGATTTCAAGGGCCCCCCTTTCAATAATGAATAGAACTATTAGGCAGAAGTTCTAACTGGAGAAAATCAACAAGGACATAGAAAACTTGAACAGCACTATAAACCAACTAGACTCAACAGACAGCTATAGAACACTCCACCCCAAAACAGCAGAATATAAATTCTGTGCACATGAAACATTCTTCAAATCAGACCATGTGTTAGGCCATAAAACAAACCTCACTGAATTTACAAGGACTGAAATAATAAAAAAATATGATCTTCAACCACAATGGAATGATATCACAATTCAATGAGTAAAAGAAATTTGAAAAACTCACAATTAGGAGAAAACTAAACAGCACACTCCTAAATAACAAGTGTGTCAAAGAAGAAGTCAAGAGGGAAATTAGAAAATACTTTGACATGAATGAAAATGGAAATACAATATATCAAAACTTTTGGGTTGTGGCTAAAAGCAGTTCACAGAAGGAAAGGAATAGCTGTAAATGCCTACATTGTAAAAGAAGAAAGATCTCAAATCAATAACATAATCTTTTATCTTAAAACACTGGAAATAAATAAAGCAAACTTAACCTAAAGCAAACAGGAGAAAGGAAATAATAAAGATTATAGCAGAACTTAATGAAATAGAGAATAGAAAAAGAACAGAGAAAAATCAACAAAATCAAAAGTTGATTCTTTGAAGTAAACCAATAGAATGGACAAACCTTTAGTGAAATTGACCAAGAAATAAGGAAGACTCAAATTACTAAAAACAGAAAGGAAAGAGGGGACATCACTATCAACCTTACAGAAATAAAATAGATTATAAAGAAATACTACGAACAATTACATGACAACAAATTAGATAACTTACATGAAATAGACAAATTCCTAGGACATAAACTACTAAAAACTGACTCAAGAAGAAATAGAAAATAAGAATATAGATTTATAACAAGTAAAGAGATGAATTAATAATCAAAAAAACTATCCACAAAGACAAGCTCAGGCCAGATGGCTTCACTTGTGAATTTTACCAAACATTTAAAGAAGTACAGCCAGGCACTGTAATTTGTAAGCCACATATCCAACAAAAGCCTGGTATGCTGTAATTTGTAAACTGCATACCCAACAAAAGCCTGGTATTTAGAATACATAAAGAACTCTCGCCTGGGGGCTCCTGCCTGTAATCCTAGCACTCTGGGAGGCCAAGGCAGGAGAATAGCTTGAGCTCAGGAGTTTGAGATTGCAGTGAGCAAGAAGGAGACCCTGTCTTTACTAAAAACAGAACAACTAGCTGGGTGTCCTCGTGGTGCATGTTGCTGGGGAGGCTGAGGCATGAGGATTGCTTGAGCCCAGGAGTCTGAGGTTCCAGTGAGCTATAATGAAGCCACTGCACTCTAGCCTGGGTGACAGAGCAAGACCCTGTCTCAAAAAAATAAAATAAAAATAGGCTGGGCGCGGTGGCTCACGCCTGTAATCCTAGCACTCTGGGAGGCCAAGGCAGGCGGATTGTTTGAGCTCAGGAGTTCGAGACCAGCCTGAGCAAGAGCGAGACCCCGTCTCTACTAAAAATAGAAAGAAATTAATCAGACAACTAAAAATAGAAAAAATTAGCCGGGCATAGTGGCGCATGCCTGTAGTCCCAGCTACTTGGGAGGCTGAGACAGAAGGATTGTTTGAGCCCAGGAGTCTGAGGTTGCTGTGAGCTAGGCTGACACCATGGCACTGAATCTAGCCAAGGAAACAAAGTGAGACTGTCTCAAAAAAAAAAAAAAAAAAAAGAATTTAATAGAAAATTTTATGAAGATTAAAGGAAAAGAAAATAACTTTTATTTTTTCTTGTTTGCCCTTTTTATGTAAA